>PVJS01050040.1:0-14461 GCA_004027185.1 Glis glis | reverse complement strand
AAAAAAAAAAAAAAAAAAAAAAAAAAGAATTAAAAATAGGGCTGGGGTGGAGCTCGGAGGTAGAATGTCCCAGGGTTCGATCCCCAGTACCACAAAAATAAATAAATAAATGAATGAATAAAACAGGGTCTCGTTAAGTTGCTGAGGGCCTTACTAAATTGCTGAGGCTGGCCTTGAACCTGTGATCCTCCTGTCTCAGCCTCTCAAGTCCTGGAGTGCAGGCGTGCGCCACTACCCCCAGCAACAGGCAATCTTTAATGCAAATCTTGGACATAACAACTTTTACAAGCAAGCTGGTTTTCTTTGATTAGATAAAAATGGTAGAACTAAAGAGGTTATGTTTATTAGTTCACATCTATTACACAGACTGGATTGCTTTGCTCTCACTCATGTTTTGTACTTCTCTGGCTTGTTAAAATTCATAACAATGGGAGCTGGGCGTGGTGGCGCACGCTTGTAATCCCAGTACTTTGGGAGGCGGAGACCGGAGGATCCGGGTTCGCGGCCAGCCTCAGCTCTCTCTCTCTCTGTCTCTCTCTCTCTCCTTAGTGAGGCCCTCCGCAACTTCGTGAGACCCGGTTTCAAAATAAAGTATAAAAAGTAGGGCCGGGGGTGTAGCGCGGAGGTAGAACGCCCCTGCGTTCAATCCCCGGTACCGCAAAAAAAAAAAAAAAAAAAAAAAAAAATCATAACAATGGATTTCTAAATAAGCTTGTATAAGAACTGATCCTTCTAAAACTTCTTGTTGCTTAAATTTGGTTAAAAAAAAGAGGTCCTCTGATGCTGACTCATAAATTGTCACTTCCCCTCTGATATGGAATCATGTCCAATCATGGCTAAGGGGTGCAGGGTTTCTTTTGGGGGCAATGAAAATGCTCTAAAATCAGATAGCGGTGATGGTTGCAAAACCTTGTAAATACATTAAAAGCAATTGCATTGTTTATGTTATTTATTTTTGTGGTACTGGGGATTGAACCCAGAGGCACTCTACCTCTGAGCTACACCCCCAGCCCTATTTTATTTATTTATTTACTTTTGTGGTACTGGGGATTGAACCCAGGGGCATTCAACCTCCAAGCAACACCCCTAGCCCTATTTTTTTTGTTTATTTTGAAACAGGGTCTCACTAAGTTGCAGAAGGCCTCACTAAGTAGCTGAGGCTGGCCGCAAACCAGGATCTTCTGGTCTCAAGCCTCCCAAGTACTGGGATTACAAGCATGCGCCACCATGCTTGGCTTATTTTTTATTTTGAAACAGGGTCTCATTAAGTTGTTGAGGCTGGCCAAGAACCTGCGATCCTCCTGTCTCAGCCTCCCAAGTACTGGGATTACAAGCGTGTGCCACCACACCCAGCTTAAAGAACAGTTTTAAAATAAAGAGCTGACTAGGACTGGAGAGTGTGGCAGTGTGTCCGGCACGCCCGTTCAGGTGGCTGTGACTCCGACCCACACCGGCATCTGCTCAGGACACGCCACACTAGGCCTGCCTCCCCGTGCAGGGTGAGGGTGAGGCTAAGTGCTGGCGGCCCCTGGCCACACCCATTACCTGGAGAGACTGTCCAGGGCCTGGATGAAGGGATCCGTCCCTGAGCTGTCCTTCTGCGGGCTCTCCATCAGAGACATGGTGGCAAAGACCACGTCGCTGGCCAGGAACTTATGCTTGAACCCAAAATGGATGCTGAAAGTCTGCACACGCATGTCCTTCATCCTGTCATGGGAAGAAGCAGTGTGGCCGTCACCCTCAAGTCCTGGGTGAGCTCTTGTGGTCAGGCTGGTGGGCGCCCCGACAGCCCTCACAGGTCCTCAGTCACGCTCTCATGACGGCTCATTCAGAGGGTGACATGTGTTAGAACACCCACACATGCCACCCTGGCAGCCCAGAGCAGCTGAGGGCCTCTGTCTACAGCTGCCTGGCGGCCTGGGGACAGCAGGGTGTCCTCCCAGGATGCTAGCTGGCCAGGGCAGGAGCCGCCAGGCACAGGGGCCTCAGGGTGCCCAAGGACCTGATCAAGCCGAGATCACCCGAATATTGTTCACTTCCTGTCTCCAGGGAGGAGGGGGCCAGGTCCATCTCTCAGGTCCACACCAGAGCCCCAGGATATAAGGATCCTAAACCTCGTGGGCACTCTAAGGTCTATCTTCTGTATGTGTATGTATGTGGGGTACAGGGGATTGAATCCAGGGGTGTTCTATCATTGAGCTATACCCCCAGTCCTTTTTGTTTTATTTATTTACTTTTTTTTTGTGGTACTGGGGATTGAACCCAGGGGCATTCTACCTCCGAGCTACACCCTCAGCCTGATTTTATTTTTTATTTTGAAACAGGGTCTCATTAAGTTGCAGAGGGCTTCACTAAGTAGCTGAGGCTGGCCACGAACACAGATCCGCCGGTTCAGCCTCCCAAGTACTGGGATTATAAGCCTGCGCCACCAGGCCCGGCACCTTTCTGTTTATTTTTAATTAATTAGTTTTTTTGCAGTGCTAGGGATTAAACTCACGGCCTTGTGCATGCCAGGCAAGTGGTGCCATGGAACTACACTCCTAGTCCCCCCCTCCCTTTTTTTTGTGGTGCTGGGGATTGAACCCAGAGGCATTCTACCTCCGAGCCACACCCCTAGCCTGATTTTACTTCTTACTTGGAAACAGGGCTTTGCTAGGTTGATGAGAGTCTCACAACTTGCTAAGGCTGTCCTCAAACCTATGATCCTCCTGTCTCAGCATCCCAAGTACTGGGGTTACAGATATGCGCCAGCTTAGTCCACCCCCTTTTTATTTTTTAATTTTTATGAAACAGGGTCCCACTAAGTCGCTGAGCGTCTTGCTCAGTTGCTGAGGCTGGCCTTGAACCTGTGATCTTCTTGTCTGTATCCCAAGTACTTGGATTACAGGTGTGCACCACTGTGCCTGGCTAAGAAGGTTTATTTATTTATTTAATTTGTGGTACTGGATATTGAAACCAGGGGTGCTCTACCACTGAGCTATACCTTCAGCCCTTTTTATTTTGAGATAGAGTCTCATTAAGTTGACCAGGCTGGTCTTGAACTTACGATCCTCCTGTCTTAGCCTCCCTAGTACTGGGATTACAGACATGTGTCACCACACCTGGTCAGGTCTAATTTTAACCCAAAGATAACTGAACACTTCAATGACGGATTCAGCCGGGCATGGTGGTGCACACTTGTAATCCCAGTACTTGGGAGGATGAGACAGGAGGATCGCAGGTTTGCCGCCAGCCTCAGCTACTTAGTGAGGCCCTCCGCAACTTAGTGAGACCCTGTTTAAAAATAAAGAATAAAAAAAATAGGGCTGGGAGTGTATCCCCGGTAACACACACACACACACACACACACCCCAATAAAATAGGACTGGGGGTGCAACTCAGAAGTAGAACACCCTTGGGTTAATCCCCAGTACCAAAAAAAGAAAAAAAAAAAAAGAAAGGCTGGATTCAGGTAATGCTTATTTGTACATTCTCAGGACTATTTATTTACTTTTGCATTATTTTAGGAATACAGTTAAAACAGAAGCCCTAACTTTAAAGAAGTTTAATCCAGAAAAAAAAGTTTGTTTACCCAAATTTATTTGCAGACTCTTCAATCATTTCCCGCAAATTCTCTTTCAGTGAGATGTCCATGGACTGGAACTTCTGCTTCACCTGTTTTAGGGGAAGCCTGGAAAGAGACAGGCCAAGTCACCTCGAGACACCAGCAGGCTGAAGGGGCGCAGCGGGGTCACCATGCGGGTCAGTGAGGGATGTCTTAGCACACCCAGGCGCATCTAGAATCTAGAGGGCATCTGGCGGAAGAATAGGCAGCAGCCGCGTTTTACAACCGAGCGAGTTGGACAACAGGAAGGGCTTCTGGGGTGGGGAGGGCTGCGCACCGCAGCCGTCACTCACCCCATGTCCGCGAGGAACTCCTGGAGCCGCTTCTGCCCGTGCACGGACCAGAGCTTGAACCTGGCCGCCGTGTAGCTGGTGTTGCACAGGCTGTCGTGGAGGGACCAGTGCTGATACAGTGCCAGGCGGAGGCTGCGTCCGGTCAAGGAGCACACGGGGTGCCTGATGCTGGTTGTCGGGAGCTGCACAGTGACCCTGCCCCCTCCGACTACCCAGGCGGACAGCAGTCTGCTTGCCTTTTCTCTTTCTCTCTCTTTTTTTTTGCAGCACCGGGGATTGAACCCAGGGGCTTCTACCTCTGAGCTACACCCCCAGCCCTATTTTTTATTCTTTTATTTTGAAACAGGGTCTCACTCAGTTGCGGTGGGCCTCATTAAGTAGCTGAGGCTGGCCTCGAACCTGCAATCATCCTGTCTCAGCTTCCTAACTACTGGGATTACCAGGTGTGCCACCATGCCCGGCTTCTCTCTTGTGTGTGTTCGTGTGTGTGGTACTGGCGATTGAACCCAGGGATATTCTATCTCTGAGCTACACCCCCAGCCCTCTCCCTTTTGTGGTACTCAGGATTGAACCCAGGGATGTTCTACCTCTGAGCTATACCCCCAGCCCCATTTTTAAATTTTTAACAGGGTTTCGCTAAGTTGCTAAGGCTGGCCATGAACCTGTGATCCTCTTTTTTTTTTTTGGTAGTGGGGAATTGAATCCAGGGGCATTCTACCTCTGAGCTATACTCCCAGCCCTATTTTATTGTTTATTTTGAAACAGGGTCTCATTAAGTTGCGGAGGGACTCACTAAGTAGCTAAGGTTGGCCGCGAACCTGCGATCCTCCTGTCTCAGCCCCCCAAGTACTGGGATTACAAGCATGCACCACCACGCCCGGTTTACTATCCCCCTTTGACAGACGGGGAAACTGAGGTGCAAGGATTCTACAAAGCTCTGAACTGCGGCCACACAGGAGCCACAGTGATACGGGCAGTTGCCATCCTGGCCTGCCTCTCTGACTCCACCCAGCTCAGCCCACCCACCACCCAGAACCCACCACCAGGCCCCACCCTCCCCCTCCTCTTGAACTCGCCTGCATCCCTTGTGGGCCGCGAGATGGCTGTGTGGACGGTCCCTGACTGCTTGGTATGGTCATGCTGGTGTCCTGCCTCCACTTCCCTGGACACTCCACTTGTCCTCACCACCAAGCCCACCCACGTCCTGGGCTCTGGGGGGTCGCTATCCTCCCAGACACCCAGCTCTGTGGCTACAAACATGCGTCCACAGGGGGACATGGCTAGAGGCTCCACACAGTGATGAAGGAAAGAGTGCCGGCTGAGCAAAAAACTGGAGGTGGAGTGCGCCTGCACCCCAGGCCTGGGCTGCAAGGATACTCGTATTCGAAGGAGATCCGTGTACAGTCCACGGAGAGGGTGTTCTCCTCGTCTTCATTTCGGTGGTTGTGCCGGGAAACGTGGCGCTGCAGGATGCCCACGTCCGTCACATACTTCATTCTGGAAAGAAAACACCATAGGCCGGGCCGGCTCCTTCCTGCCCTCTGGTGCCTGCCCACCATGCAGGACTGAGGAAGGACTGAGGAAGCGGGGCCGCTCCCTGCATGGAAACCCAGTAGCCAAAGACGCGCAGGGCAAGCCGGGTGCAGTGGGCACGCCTGGAACCCCAGCACTTGGGAGGCTGAGATAGGAGGATCGCAGGCTCCAGGACAGTCTCGGGAGCATAGTGAGACTCTCATTAACCTAGCGAGACTCTGTTTCAAAATAAAAATAAAAATAGGGCTGGGGGTGTAGCTTGGAGGTAGAATGCCCCTGGGTTCAATTTCCTGTGCCACCAAAAAATAAATAAATAAATAAAGGGGAGCCTGCAACAGCCATTGAGGAGCCAAGCAACTCTACTTCATAGCAGCCCTCCTTTTTTTCTCTCCTCTGGTCCTGGGGATTGAACCCAGGGACATTCCACCAAACAGCTACCCTCCCTGCCCAGCTCTTTTTCATTTTTTTTTTTTTAATTTTGAAACAGGGTCTTGCTAAGATGCTGAGGCTGGCCCCTAAACTGTAATCCTCCTGTTTCAGCCTCCCGTGCACCAGGATTACAGATGCATGCTACTGCGCCGGCTCCAGCCCTCTTAAACTTCTCTAGAGCCTTTGCAATCAAGCCCTCACTCCCTGGCAGGACATCCAAGGGTCTCGCTTCCACGCTTCCCTGCCTGTCGCCCTCTTTTTTTTTTTTTCTGGTACTGGGGATTGAACCCAGGGCATTCTACCTCCGACCTATACCCTCAACCCTATTTTTATTCTTTATTTTGAAACAGGCTCTCACTGAGTAGCTGAGGCAGACCATGAACCTGCAATCCTCCTGTCTCAGCCTCCCAAGTACTGGGGTTACAAGTGTGCACCACCCCGCCCCGCTTGTGTCTCCCTCTTAACACCCAACGTGGAGCTTTTCCTGAGCACCTGCCTGTAGGCCCCAGCACCAGAAGAGGGAGGACTGAACTCCCTCTTCCCACCGCTGGCTCCCCCTAGTGGACATCTCAGGGTGATGAAGAGACCAAGCTCCTCCTTGGTGACAAGGGCCCAGCCCAAGGAGGAGGGTCAGCCCCCTTTCTCCATGGGACTCTCATCTCCCTGCTGCAAACTCAGGACTTTCCCGTGGTCACAGCGAGGGCTGAGCTTGGGGAGTAAGGAAGGGGCACGTCCTTACTGGGTGATCTTGTCCTGCACCCACTGGTCTGTCAGTCCAACGATGGCCCACCTGGAAGCAGAGGAGAGGGTGATGGAGCGGCTATAGCCGGCCTGGGGTGGGTGGGTCTGTGGTGTGGAGCCAGGTGACAAGATGGGGTGTCCATGACACTCCCAGGGGCATTCTGCCAGCACGGCCTCCCAACTCACCGCACTTCCCTGCCCAACATCTGTAAATAAGAATCTTAAAAAAACAAAAAAATTTTTTTTGTATTGGGGATTGAACCCAAGAACATTCTGCCTTAGAGCTAGACCCCAGCCCCCTTTTTTTTGGGGGGGGGTACTGGAGATTGTACCCAGGGGCATTTTACCTCCAAGCTGCCCCCAGCCCTATTTTTTATCCTTGATTTTGAAACAGGGTCTCACTAAGTAGCTGAGGTTGGCCGCAAACCTGGATCCTCCGGTCTCAGCCCCCCAAGTACTGGGATTACAAGCGTGTGCCACCATGCCCGGCTTTTATTTTCTATTTTGAAATAGGGTCTCACTAAGTTGCTGAGGATGGCCTCCAACCTGTGATCCTCCTGTTTCAGCCTCCCAAGTACTGGGATTACAAGCGTGTGCCACCATGCCTGGCTTTGTACATAATCTTTGAACTTTTTTCTTTTTTTGCAGTACTGGGGATTGAACCCAGAAGCATTTTACCTCTGAGCTCCACCCCCAGCCCTATTTTTTCTTCTTTCTTTCTTTCTTTTTTTTTTTTTTGCGGTACCAGGGATTGAACCCAGGGGCGTTCTACCTCCGTGCTACACCCCCGGACCTATTTTTTTATACTTTATTTTGAAACTGGGTCTCACGAAGTTGCAGAGGGCCTCACTAGGTAGGTAGAGAGAGAGAGAGAGAGAGAGAGAGAGAGAGAGCTGAGGCTGGCTGCGAACCCGGATCCTCCGGTCTCTGCCTGCCAAAGTACTGGGATTACAAGCGTGCGCCACCATGCCCGACTTATTCTTTATTTTGAAACAGGGTCTCAGTAAGTCGCGGAGGGTCTCACTAAGTAGCTGAGGCTGGCTGCAAACCTGCGATCCTTTCTCGGCCTCCCAAGTACTGGGAATACAGGCCTGTGTCACCACGCCTGGCTGAATTTATCTTCTTCTGTGTTGACATATTGAATTTGCACCTTCCATTTGAAGGACCAGGGGTGATCTTGGGCCAGGTTTTCCCCTGGATGTCAGGGAAAACATGAAAACATTATCACCCGAACAATGGCTGGGCTGGTGCAAACTAGACACAGGCCAGACAAGAGCCACCAGGGCATCTGCCAGCGTCAGTGAGCTTCCTGTGTAAGGGACCCCTAGTCATGGGTCCGACATGAAGGGTCACTGCACTGGCCAGGCAAAAGAGGTGCCGTGAAAGCACACTGAACACCACTGTCCAACTCCCCTTTATTTCCCATCAAGGCCAGGTTACTGGTGGCTTTGGATCAGGGACCCCAATCCAACACGGCAGTGAGAAGCCAGGTCACACTCCAGTGTTCCTAACTGACGATATGACAGGACCCTTCATGAGACCCTGACCCCAGCCCCTGGGTGTGGGGTTTATTCCTGACTGAGCAATCTGGCTGGGGACAGCTGGTGGGCACACAGCCAGGCACTGGCCTGCAGTCCAGGTACAAGACCAAGGACTGGCAGAGGCCAACAGGCCAGCAGGCTCACATCCGGGACATGGCAGAGAACCCCTGGGTTTGGTGGTAGCCTTGCTCAGCCCTATAGCCCTGATCCCATGAAGACCAATATAATGACCACCAGGGGTGGTCTGAGCGGGGAGGGGTATCGGTAAGTTGTCAACTTGCAGAGGGGAAAACATGGACCCCAAGCAGGAGCCAATGTGGCGGAGCCAAGCCAGACCACACTCTTCTTGCTTAGAAAGACTCTGTGGAAGCTGGGTGTGGTGGCGCACACTTGTAATTTAAGTATTTGGGAGGCTGAGACAGGAGGATCACAGGTTCTCGGCCAGCCTCAGCAACTTAGTTAGGACCTCCACAACTTAGTGAGACCCTGTTTCAAAATAAAGGAATAGAATAGGGTGAGGGTGTAGCTCGGAGGTAGAATGCCTCTGGGTTCCATCCCCAGTACCACACACAAAGAAATCAGAGGTGGGAACTGTTCCTTAGTATCAGATTCAGCCGCATGCCGGCTGCCAGGATGCTTGGCAAGGACTGTCTCGTTCAAACCTCACACTGCTTTGGCTGCCTAAACTTAACAGAGCATGGGAGGGTAGAGCTGCACCTGAACTCCATTCTCCAAGCCCCCCCCAAGTCATGTGAAGTCCCCAGAGCCCACGGTCACACACGCTCCCAGACAGGAGCCGTGTCAGACACCCCTGGTGGGGACAGGGGAAGCCCATGCAGCACTGACCTCAGCTGGCGGCAGCACTCCCAACACGGACGCCACAGGACTACGTACCACAGCATGTCATTAAGGTCCTTGGACATCATCCACGCCAGGTCAAACATCACCATAGCCGACTGCAAGAAAGAAGAAAGCCTGAGGCCAAAGGCAGCTGTGTGCGAGAGGGGCACCATGGCGGGGACAGCCCGGGAGATCAGGGCGCCGGGCAGATTCCAGCCGGATGTGACCAACAAGACCACACTGAATCCAGGGGAAGGAGACCGAGAGGCATTCGGCTAACCTGGTCAGTGTTCTCTGCTAACTAAAGTCATTACTGTGTACTCTGTTGTGCAGTAAAAGAAAGGGAAGAAAGCGCTATCCGGGGGGCAGCGTGGGCATAACACTGGGCAAGGACCTCTGTCTATCCATCTTGTAGCGTCCCTTGGTGACGTGGGGCAGACACTAAGACCTGGAGGCCAGGAGAGCGTACTGCCTTCCTGGCCCCACACCTGCGTGCTTCCTGCTTGGCTCGAGACCCTGTTTCAAAATACAGAATAAAAATAGGGGTGGGGGTGTAGCTCGGAGGTAGAATAGCTCTGGGTTCAATCCCAGTACCAAAAATAAATAAATAAAGAAACAAACGAATAAAGTAAAAAGACCATTAAGTTGCTGGGTGTGGTGGTGCACTCTCGTAATCCCAGTACTTGGGAGGCTGAGACAGGAGGATCGCAGGTTCACGGCCAGCCTTAGCAACTTGGTGAGAGCCTGTTTCAAAATAAAGAATAAAAAACAGGGCTGGAGCCGCGCATGGTAGCGCATGCTTGTAATCCTAGTACTTGGGAGGCTGAGACCGGAGGATCCGGGTTTGCGGCTGGCCTCAGCACCTTAGTGAGGCCCTCTGCAACTTAGTGAGACCCTGTTTCAAAATCAAGAATAAAAAATAGGGCTGGGGGCATAGCTCGGAGGTAGAACGCTCCTGGGTTCAATCTCCAGTACCACAAAAAAATAAAAAAACTGAGGCCGGGCGTGGTGGCACACGCTTGTAATCCCAGTACTTTGGGAGGCGGAGATCGGAGGATCCGGGTTCACGGCCAGCCTCAGCTCTCTAGCTCTCTCTCTTTCTACTTAGTGAGGCCCTCCGCAACTTCGTGAGACCTGGTTTCAAAATAAAGTATAAAAAATAGGGCCGGGGGTGTAGCACGGAGGTAGAACGCCTCTGGGTTCAATCCCCAGTACCGCAAAAAAAAAAAAAAAAAAAAAAAAAAAAAAAACTGGGCTGGGGGGTGAAGTTCAGATGTAGAATGCCCCCGGGGTTCAATCCCCAGTACTGCAAAAAAACCTCCCCAAAAAACAAACAAAAAAAAACCAACCATGAAGTTGAACCACCACAGCTTGGGAACCATCCCTATTCTTGTTCCTTTATGGAGAAGTATTCGGCTCACAGGAGCTGTGCCCCTTGCCTAACGAAAGTGGAAACTGGAGCTCGGATTCAAACCCAATTGTGTGGCGCTAAAACCCTTGCTCCTTTCTCACGTATTAGGACAGTGACCCCTAGAGGCAGAACTTTGCTGTGCACGACACCAATTCCTACTTACCGAGGTCCCGTGATACTCATACTGCTCGTAGTCAAAGAGGATATCTCTTCTGTAATGACAGAAAATGTGGTCTTTAAGAAGGAGCAACAGGACAGGAAGCTGAACATGTGGAAACACGCTAAAACTTTAGTTTTCAAAGAATTGCAAATTAAATCATGGTATCAACGGTTTTCACTTTTTTTGTGTGTGGTACTGGGGAACGAATCCAAGGATGTTCTACTTCTATGCCGCATCGCCAGCCATCTTTATTTTTTATTTTGAAACAGGGTCTTGCTAAGTTACCAGGCCCTGGTCTTGAATCTGTGATCCTTCTGTCTCAGACTCCCAAGTACTAGGATTACAGGAGTGTACCACTTGGCTCGGCTGTTTTCCTTATTGACTATCATCCATCTATCTATCTATCTATCTATCTATCATCATCATCATCTGTCTATCTATCTATCATCTGTGGATTGAACCCAGGGGCATTCTACCTCTGAGCTACGCCCCCAGCCCTATTTTATTTATTTTGAAACAGAGTCTCACTAAGTTGCGGAGGGCCTCACTAAGTAGCTGAGGCTGGCTGTGAACCTGCGATCCTCCTGTCTCAGGCTCCCAAGTATTGGGATTACAAGAGTGCACTACCACACCCAGCTATTACTATTATTCTTATTTTTTGAGGCACTGAGAATTGAACCCAGGGGCATTCTACCTCTGAGCTACACCCCCAGCCCAATTTTATTTCTTATTTGGAAACAGGGTCTCACTGAGTTGCGGAGGGCCTTGCTAAGTTGCCGAGGCTGGCTTCAAATCTGTGATCCTCCTGTCTCAGCCTCCCAAGTACTGGGATTACAAGCGTGCGCCACCATACCCAGCTCTGGCTATTATTTTTTAATTTTATTTTGAAGCAGGTTCTTGCTAGGTTGATGAGAGTGTCACTATTTGCTGAGGCTGTCCTTGAACCTGTGATCTTTCTGTCTTAGCCTCCCAAGTACTGGGATTGCAGGTATGTGCCACCACACCTGGCTCCTTATCGATTCTTTAGTAGAATGTATATATACAACACTGGGAAGGCAGTTAAATGGATACAAACTGCTTGTGGCAATGTATGATTTAAAATGACGGTGTAAAATGACGTGGTCCCAGAATCCCACTTCTTTTTTATTTTTGTGGTATTGGGGCCGGAACCCAGGGGGATTCTACCTCCAAGTTACACCACCAGCCCTATTTTTTATTCTTTATTTTGAAACAGGGTCTCACTAAGTTGTGGAGGGCCTCACTAAGTAGCTGAGGCTGGCCGTGATCCTGCGATCCTCCTGTCTCAGTCTCCCGAGTACTGGGATTACAAGGGTGCGCCACCACACCCCGTCCAGAATCCCACTTCTTTTTTTTTTTTTTGCGGTACTGGGGATTGAACGCAGGGGCGTTCTACCTCCGCGCTACACCCCCGGCCCTATTTTTTATACTTTATTTTGAAACCGGGTCTCACGAAGTTGCGGAGGGCCTCACTAAGTAGAGACAGAGAGACACAGAGAGAGAGACAGAGAGAGAGCTGAGGCTGGCTGCGAACCCGGATCCTCCGGTCTCCGCCTCCCAAAGTACTGGGATTACAAGCGTGCGCCACCACGCCCGGCCAGAATCCCACTTCTGAGAAATTATCCTGACACAATTCAAAAGAACAAGAAAGGCAACACACCATGTGCACAGCTCTATTCACTGCAGCCTGATTTGGGATGGCAAAATATTGGAGGTGACATACAATTCAAAAAGCAGTGAAAATAAGCGGGGTGCGGGGGTGCATGTCTGTAATCCTAGTACTTGGGAGGCTGAGACAGGAGGATCACAGGTTTGAGGACAGCCTTAACAACGTAAGGAGAATCTCAGCAACCTAGTGAGACCCTGTTTAAAAACAAAAAATGAGCTGGGCGTGGTGGTGTACACCTCTGTAATCCCAGTACTTGGGAGGCTGAGATAGGAGGATCACAGGTTTGAGGACAGCCTCAGCAAGTAGTGAGACTCTCATCAACCTAGCGAGACCCTGATTCAAGATAAAAATAAAATAGGGCTAGGGATGTGGCTCAGAGGTTGAATGTCCCTCGGTTCAATCCCCAGTACCACATACATAAAAACAAAATAAAGCCAAAAAAAAAAAGCCACAAAAAAATAAAAAGGGCTGGGGGTGTAGCTAAGAGGTAGAATGCCCCTGGGTTCAATCCCTGGTACCATCAAAAAAAAAAAAAGAAGGTGATCCAAGTTCATGTCTAGTGCAAGTAGCCACACAACTTTCTCCTGCAGCGGCTGGCCCTGTCCTAAAATGGGGGGCAGGGACTGCAGACAACACCCAGGGAAAATAAAAGGTATCAGGGGGCTCAGGGAGAGCGGGCTCCAGGCCCAGGGGGAGCTCCTGAGCGTGCAGACTAACCTCCGGGCCTCCCACTCTCTCCGCTGCCTCCTCTTCATGGTTCGTTCCACGATCTCCTGAGACAGGGACAAAGAGAACAGAAGGTTGAGCAGAAGGGTGGGTATCTCTCACTCTATAGAGCCAGAGAAGGTTCCATCTGGCAGAAGCCACTGGGCTCAGACCCCTGCGGGAGAGAACGGTCACTTCCATGCCCCGTGCACAGCCTGACCCTGGTCCTGAGAACACCGTGGACAGAAGAGCAGGGACTTCCTTCGAGCCTACTCCATACCATACTTTATAGCTGGCCACCCCAGCTGGCCACCCCCTACAGCACCACGGGGCCCAGGAGAGGCCCACACGGCCTGGTACCCGAGTCTACACGAGGATTTACCACAGCTCGTGTTTACCGTCTCCCAGGGGCCAGCAATGATTCTCATTTTACAGTCTCATTTCATCTTCACCACAAAGATACGGGGTTAGTGTGGTGGTTTTAAAAATCCATGGTCCCGAGCCAGGCATGGTGGCATATGCCTGCAATCTCAGTACTTGGGAGGCTGAGACAGTAGGATCTCAGGTTTGAGGCCAGTACAAGATAACTTAGCAAGACTCTGTTTCAAAATAAAAACCAAAAAGGGCTGGGGGTGTAGGTCACTGGTAGAAACCTCCTGGGTTCTGTCCCCAGTATCACACACACAGAAAAAAATTCTGCTATCCCCAGTTAGGCATAGACCTGGCAGGCTCTGCGGCTGACCTCTGAACTCTGGGAAGGCCAGATCCCCCCAGAATGCCACGAGAGGCCCAGACACACCTCTTCTAACCGCGTACGCTTCTCAGCAGGCTCCGACCCGTCGCTGTCATCTCCCGAATGCTCTTCATCCTCCTCTTCATCCCTAAAGATGTCATCGTAGGCAGGAACTTCCAAGTCATCATCTTGTTTGATGAGTAATTTGATCTAAGCTCAGAACAAGAAGCAATCAACTCTCTCGACAGAACACCGTTCCCCATGAAGTGTTTTTCTCTTCTAGAATCTTCTTATTTCTCAAGTTGCTTTTCTGGACATACAAGTGTCCTCCTGAGGAGAGGTGCAGACCTCTCGGGCGTCTCCTTGTTTCCATTACCGTGCAGGGAGACACTGGCATTGCACCACGACGTAGGCAGAAATGATAAACACCTGAAAATGATTTTATGAAAACCACCTACAGTCTACTCAAGTAAGGAAAAGCAACTTCCTCTTGTGTCACACACATCAACAAAAGGAAGAGCCGGGCGTGGTGGCGCACTCTTGTAATCCCAGCACTTGGGAGGCTGAGACAGGAGGATCACAGGTTTAAGGCCAGCCTCAGCTACTTAGTGAGGCCCTCCGCAACTTCGTGTAGACCCAGTTTCAAAATAAAGGATAAAGGGGCCGGGCATGGTGGCGCACGCTTGTAATCCCAGTACTTTGGGAGGCGGAGACCGGAGGATCCGGGTTCGCAGCCAGCCTCAGCTCTCTCTCTCTCTCTCTCCTTAGTGAGGCCCTCCGCAAC
>PVJS01050039.1:0-14460 GCA_004027185.1 Glis glis | reverse complement strand
AAAAAAAAAAAAAAAAAAAAAAAAAAAATTAATAGCAACAAATATTGTAAAATACTTAAGAATTATTCCAATGAGGGAAAACTATATTGAAAGTAATAATATATAAAATTATACCAGGTTATGGATAAAATGACTTTAAATATGTCAGTTGCTTGTAAAGTAAATATAAATTCAATAAATATAAATCAGTTTTTTTGTTTGTTTTTGAAACAATTCTATGGAAGAAAAATATTAGAATTTATGTGGAAAAGAGACAAGAATAGACAAGACAGTTTTGAAGAGAGATATGTGAACAAGGCTTTCTTTACCACATATCAAGACATATATTAAAGTTATGATGTTCAAGACAATAGGATATTAGAGAAGCCAGTGGACAACAAGAGAGCCCAGAAAAGAGCTATGCAATTTAGGTACATAGAAATGAAAGCAACAAAAAAATCAAAAAACAACTTCTGTTTAATAAGACACCATAGTGTCTTTGGGAACACTTTGGGGAAAGCCTTTGGGAACCTACTTTATTTAAAAATAAAGTTGCTTCTAAACAGCATTTAGGTCAAGCTGTCCTTGATGTTCAACAGTAAAAATGAGTATACAGAAGTAGTGTTAGCACGGTGGTTAAAATGAAAATGCTAGCATGATACTTCTTGGGTCTGTGTTCTGGTTCTGTCACCTCATTGCTGTGTGACTTTGAGAAAGTCATTGTTTAGTTATTGTATAGACATCTTCTCTGTTTGTCAAATGGAGACAAATACTTTACCATATTGTTGTCGGGATTAAATAAACCAACAACCATAAAGTGCCTGGCATAATGATGATGTATTTGTTATTAGGGTTCAAGTGTCACTAAGGCTTGGTTACTGTTGTCATTGCATCACTACTGTTACCTTAAATTTATATAGCACTCTATAAATTTTCAACCATTTTTCATCTGTGGGCTCTCATTCATTAGAGTACCTATATAGATAGATGAGGAAAGTTCCAGCTCACAGCTTCTGCGAGTCTTTTTTTCCAACTATAAAATGAGGGAATAATCTCCAGGGTTCCTTTTGGTTCTAAGATATCATTTCTGTTTTATAAGGAAGAAATTTGAGGCAAAGAGATGTTAACTGACTTGCCTTAGGTCATCGAGAGTTACTAGCAGATTTAGGATTAAAACCTAGGTCTCCCAGATTAATTTACATTTCAAAGATACAATAATAATTTCCCCAGACTCTCTGTATCTAAATTTCTTCTTGGAATTGTAAGCAGATACTTAGGAAGGGATCATTTAGAACATTACAGATATATCCCGACGACTGGAAGCACCTAACTCATTACCAGGGAGGAAGTCAGTGGAGATCTGTCTCTTTTGTGAACAACGTTAGAATGGAGAATGGCAGTACGAGTAATAGCACAGAAGAATTACCTGGGCAAGCAGACCTGGCTGGATCTGAAGAGGCTGGGCTCCTGGGGCTTGAGTGACAATGGGAACGGCATTTTCCATTCGCACTGAGTAGCCAGCATGCTTCGAGGGAGAGGCCTGCAAGCCTATTCCAGACAAGGGTGAGGGAGAGAGGAGTCAGTTGAGTGACTGGAAACAGTTAAATGAAGAGAACATTCTTAGGCAGCTGTGTTCTCATTCCTCTCCCAGTCCCTACCCAACGACCAGGTATCACCCGGGCCTTTGGAAGTATCCCCTTCAGTTTCAAACTTAAACTCCTCCCCAAACCTTGAATGCTTTCAAAGGCTAGAAGGTCAAATTAAAAAGTCTGTATGGGACAAAGTGGGAGAGTTAGGCTGACAAATTAAAACAGGAAAAACTAGGGCTTCTGATCATCGAGATATATCTGAGTGTCACAGCAAGGGGTGTGGGGAGGGAATGGATGGATCTGTTTGGAAGTTCATTGACAGAACCGAAGCAACCACTCTCGTGCTTACCCGTGGGGTTTGCAAAATTATATTTTGGAGCTGTCTGTGTAAGTTGTGACAAGGTATACAGTCACCTCTAGCTTCTTAAGAGTCTACAGGAGAATAGTGCTGGGGTCATGGCCAAAAAGTCATTTTGGGGAGGAGGCCCTGGGAGGTACTTTTCAGACAGATTTATATTCTCTATGTGAACTGGGACTCAGTTGGCTGTCAGAGAGATTGGCAATTTGCTATAGATACAGCACACAGAGATATCTCATGTGAGGAAAGCAAGAGCTGAATCAGCATAACAATGGAAGCACAGACAATGTGCTTCTTCACAGGCAGCTGCCAGGGACACAATCCCCGGCAGGTGGTGAGAGTAACAACAAATTGACTTGGTGCTGAAGCTCAAGTCCTATTGTTTCCAGGATGGTCACAGTAGGATAGGAGCCCCCAAGTTCAGTGATACCAGAGCTCTCACTGAAAGAAACCAAGAGGGCTTTCTTCCAGGAGAGTAAGCGAGCCTGCCAGACTGCAGCAGGTGCCAGAGTCCGAGGGTGTTCCGCAAGAAGCAGGCGAGAGGGCTCTGCGCTGCTGGTCCTCACCTTGGAAGCCGGGGGGACACACGATGAGCGCTTGCTGGAAGGGGTCTGGCCGGGCACAAATCTGGGCTGTTCCCGTCTGCAGGGGCATGCTCCGCTGGGCCACTGCAGCCATGGATGCCGCTGAGGGCTGGTAGAGTGTAGATTGGTAGTTTAGTATGGAGACTTCGGGATTGGCTAAGGAAATAGTGGCACTGGTGGAGGTGGGAGCCTAAAGGAATGACGGGGATTAAACAAAAATAAACAAAAATAAAAAATGAGGGAGGTGGTATGTTGGGAGAAACAAATCTAAATCAAATAAATGAACTCAGAGAAGAGCAAATAAACAAAAAACAAAAGCAAAAAAAAAAAAAAAAGCAAAAGTAGAGAGGAATAGAAAGTCTCAGGGAAAGGCAGACACGTGAAGCCACAGGAGACACAGAACCACCCGGGACATTTACACTCGGCCTGCTCCTCACATGTATGGGGCCCTGACAGGAGTACAGATGGGTGCCCGCATGCCACATGTCTAAACACTAAACAGTTAAAAGTAGAGCTGGAAAACTGTTTCCTGAAATGTGTGCCCTTCAACTTTGACAAAGACACCTTCCTAACAACATGGAAGGCCAGGTCTGAGTTGAGGGCCTTTGGATTCCTTGGGTTCTGCACGGGAACATGGTGAAGGAGTGGGGCTGGTGGGAAGCTGAACCCTGCCTTCTCCCCCGCATCCAGCTCTGTCCCATCAACTCAAGGGGCTTCGGGTACACGTGTATTGTTCTCTAGTCCACATGTTCAAGCTCTGCGCACATCCCTGCTCTTGGGCCTGGTGGTGCAGTCCACACTTGGGAGGACAAATCCAGGAAGAGGCTCCCATGGACCATAAGGACCCTGGGTCCCAGAGAGCCAGGAGGGCCCTGCACGGCACCGTCTTGCTCAGGTTTAAGGGTAGTACTGTTCACAGAGACCTCAGATGGCTGCAGAGCACAGCTACTGCACAGAGATGTGCGCTAGAAACAGTGCAGCTGTGTGGCCCAGCTCTGGTCAAGTCTGCCTGATGGTCAGTGTCCAGACTGCCGCTCCTTGGGCGGGAGGGGCAGGGTCCGGTGCCGGTGCTCTCCACCTGCAGCAGGCTCTCCTCCTCTGACCCAGCAGCAGTCTGGTTTTCCTGGCCCTTTGTGTGTCCAGTCTGCATTTGAATTTAGCTGTTTTTGCTTACAGCCTATCTTGCCATGGAGACCATGAGCTCCTTGAGAGGTCGAGTTCTCCAGCACTTTGTAGATTCAAGGACAGATGGCACTGTGTTCTGACATGGGCCCCCGTTCCCAGTGTGAGCATTAGGCACGCAGAAGGTTTCCCGCAGTTTCTATTCGTGTGTAAGGGTCAGTTGAAGAAGCATGTGTGAGGGTGGTGGTGCTTCCTACTTCTCTGTATCCTCCGTGGTTCTGAGAAAGGTAACTAGCCTATCACCTGTTCCACGGGGGCAGAGAGGGCTGCCGTGAGCTCTTGCAGCTAGCAAATGGAAAAAAAAAAAAAGGCAAGTTTACTGGAGACATGGGCTTTCCAAAAATGAGAGAAGTGATTCTTGGAAGCAGTTGTAGTAGATGTTTAAATGGTCTGACATCTAAAAGGAAGGGGCCTGAGCTTGTTCTATAAACCCAAATTACAATTCCTGGTAGAAGGATAGGTCCATGGAAATGTCAGAGAAGTGGCTGACCCACAGGGTCACAGCAGACGCCTTGTTCACTGTGTCCCTACTGGGGAACCTACAGCTTTACACAGTATTTTGTCAAGAGCCTTTTTGGTTTTGAGAATGTCAGCTTCTCTGAGACAGGAAGGGTTATGGATTATTGACACAGCTTCCTTGAGACGTAAAGGATTATGGGTTATAGATTAGTGACCATTTGAGAAAAGGTCTTTTGGTTAGTCTAGTGGATATATGTTAGGGGGAGCAAGGAATTGTTTATATAGTTTAATACCCTTCTACTTCTTACAAAATTATGGAAATATTTTATTGCTTCTGAGTCACTAAATGGGCAGAAACTCCAAGGAGTTCGTGTAGAAAGCAAGCTACTGCAAATACGAATGGATAGAGGGCATCTTGTTGGATTTAGGCATTTAGAAATACTTAGGAAAGGCATTTGAGGACGTCCATGGTGCTGTGTGTGTGCGGACTCTGATGCCAGACTGCTGGGTGCCAAACCCAAGCCATCTTGCATGAACTGAGAAAGTATTCTTGGGTAAGTAAGGGGATTAATTGCTTTGTGCCTGGGCTTCCTCCTCTAAAGTAGGAATGAGAGCCGGGTGTGATGGTACACTCCTGTAATCCCAGTACTTGTGAGGCTGAGACAGGAGAATCGCAGCTTCGAGGACAGCCTCAGTAAGTAGTGAGACTCTCATCAACCTAGTGAGATCCTGTTTCAAAATAAAAATAAAATTGGGCTGGGGGTGTAGCTCAGAGGTAGAATGCCCCTGGGTTCAATCCCCAGTACCAAAAAAAAAGTGGGAATGATAATAATACTTATACTGTTGCTGGGAGGATTAGAGTTATAACATGCTTAGAAGAGTCTGGCACACAAGAAATGGTCACTATTAGTAATGTTACTACTCATAACATTATCAGAGTAGGGAAAGCAGGTCTTAGTGCTTAAGGCTAGGTATATCCTGAGTAACTTTTTTCCCTGATATATTCAAAAGTAGGGCATAGGAGAATCCAATGCCAGAGAGTGGAGATCTGGTCCTCAGCACCTCGCTTGTGGGATGACGCTTCCCCTTACTCAATGCTCTGGCCCGTGTGTTGTCCTAAGTTACCAGCTGCTTCAACTTGACCCCCGTTCTCAGCCAGATCTGGAAGATCTCAGTACTGTGAGAAGAAGGCTATTCTTGTTCCGTAACTGCCTTTTTTTTTTTTGTACTGGGGATGGAACCCAGGGGCATTCTACCTCCGAGCTACACCCCTAGCCCTATTTTATTCTTTATTTTGAAACAGGGTCTCACTGAGTTGCAGAGGGCCTCACTAAATAGCGGAGGCTGGCCTTGAACCTGCGATCCTCCTGTCTCAGCCTCCCAAGTACTGGGATGACAAGCATGTGCCACCATGTCCAGCTTATAACTGCCTTTTTTTGATGAGAAGCCCTTTGGTTTTTGCAGTCTTTGTGACACTCTTTGGGCTGGATGTACCAGCTGTCATATCACAGGTAAGATGGGGGCGGCCTCCCCTGGTATGGCCAGGGACTCCAGAACCTCAGTTCTGTAGCAGAGTAGACAGACATCGGGGGAGACCTGCACTCTACCGTCCATGGAGACCTGGCTGACCTGGTGCACATGCCTGAGGAGGGCCCTCCTCTGTGCTCTCTTAGGGCCTTTGGGATTAGACGGGGTGGATGATGGCAGATGGGGATAGGAAATTAAGTTTGGGGTTAGGGAATTAAGATCATGTGTCTCATGAAGACTGAAGGGAAAAGCTCAAGGAGGCAATGAACAAAACCATGGTGGTATTTTGTCAAGAAGCTCATGTGTGGCTGTGGGTGCCTTAGCTTCAGGGCTGGGCTAGGGGCAGGTGGAAATGTTCCCTTCCTGGACTGTAAGCATTAAGGAGCACTGGCTCTTCACCCTAAGGAGAGCTCTGAGAACACTCCTGGCCTCCAGGGGGCAGCAGACTCCAGGCCGCCTCCTAGAGTCTGGGCAGAGGGACAGATGACAGGCTGGGAAGTAAAACTAGGCCTTAGTGCGCCGATATACTATATAGGTGGCCCAGGAAGACAGGACAAGCAGGGATAGTGGCTGAAAAGCAGGGGGCAGTGACTCCTCAGTGACAGGAGGGGGCATTTCAACAGAGTGGACAGCCAGGTGAAGATAGTCATGCTTCAGGGTTAGCATGTATACGCTCCTCTCCTCTGGAGGGGGGTGTATGTGTGTGTACACAGCATTGTCATCATTACAGATTGATATTAAGATCTAGGGACACTTCTTTGGGAGAACTGGTAAGACTGGAGATGAGAGTGAAAGTAGGGGTCGTAGGTCGGAGAGGCAGAGGGAGCTAGGACCTGGAGATTATTCAGTCAAGAACAATTTCCCGAATGTCATCTATGTTTCAGGCATTGTACCAAGCTGCTGGATTCTGTCAATTTTCTGTAAAAGGTTGGAGACCTATGGGAAGAATACCTTAGTTTTCTGGTCCCTTTTAGTTCCAGCTGCTGGGATTCTGGTTTTCCTTTGACTTGGAGAAAGGACAGGTTTTATCTGTCTGGAAAGGAGATCATGTAGACCCAAGGCTGTGGGGACAAGGGGAGGGGCCGGAGTCCTTCTAGTTCTAAAACTCCTTATCAGGCAGAGGTCAGGCATAAGAGGATCATGGTATCTCCTCTCTACATCCCCACATCAGCGCAGAGGAAAGCGGGAAGGGGCACCACCTCAGATGTCCCTTCGAGATTCCTTTCTGGGACCTTTCAGGGGTGCCGGTAGTCAATACAGACAGTGCCTGGGTCTCTTAAAAGAAATAACCATGAAAGCAAATACTTTCTTAGAGAGTCAAACGTGACAACAAAGGGACTTTGCCCCTGACTGGATTTGCAGGGAAATCTGAGTTCTGTTGTCACACCATCAGCCCTGCCTGCCATCCCCTCTGCCCCCACTCACCTGGTTGTGGACAGTGGTCAGCTGGTTGTTAAAGGTCATGGTCAGGTTGGTGGACGTGCTGGGGGCCACATGTGTGATGAAAGGGGTTTTGCTCTGGTTCACCGTGTCATACATGTTCACCCGACGCTTGCAAATCTCCATGTTTTGGAAACATGATTTGACACTGTTCATGCAAAAGGCAGAAGAAGACAGAGACACAAGCAGGTAAGGTGGGATAAGGGAGGAAAATGGAAAGAACGGTTAATTCGGTAAATATGACAACCAGCGAAACCTAAATCCCCCTGGGTTTCTCAGGTAGTCTGTGCATTTGTGACCGTCAACATTATTTAGATGAACTTCCCATTGCCCTGCTACCCTCTCTCCCCATCCTGGCTGGGTGGGCAAAGGTTCTATATATCACCACCAGCCCGACTGCTCTCACCGCAGCTCCCTCACTTCGCTGATCTGCCCACCTCACTGCTCATTCTCAGCTCTTGGTGTGGTTTCTGGCCCATAAAACAACAACAATAAAAACACATAAGCTCTCTGACTGGAACATTAAAGAGCAGCTTAGAGCCTGCCTGCACCTTCCCCAGAGACAATGCCTGCTCCCCTTTCCCAGTTACCCTGGGTCACTAGCACCACCTAGGGGATGGCCAAGGAACTCTCCACCCCAGAGCCAAGACCATAGGGCTACTCTTTCTCCTCAACGGAACTCAGTATGTAAACAATAATGATACCAATAATTAATAGTGGTGATGACCCTTGCTGAGAGCAGTGGTATGTGTTTGCAATATCTCACTCAGTCCTATGACATCCAGGAGACAGAGATAGGATTATTCCTATTTTATAAGTAAGGTTAAAGCTTAGGGAAGACAAGTCATTTGCTCCAGATAGGCTATTATGTACTGGCAATCATCATACATACTCATCTTCTTTAACTTCCTTCATTCTCGTTATCTTTTCTAATTCTTGCTCAGTTACTGGAAGTAGAATTGTCTCCCTCTTTCTCTCCCTCCATTGCACTGGTGAATCAAAACAAAACCCTAATGTGGTGCAGACACAAGCACCAGGAGAAGGAAAGCCTCCAATGGCCTCACTCATTCCGGCACCTGAAAATCCATCACCCATCAGCAAGCGTCCTTCAGCGTCTACACACTGCTGCTCATTCACCTTTGTGTCTTCATTAAACTCACTTCTCTTCAAATGCTAATATTCAAGATAAAGTCCCATTTAATCTTCAATTTAAAATGTCTACTTTAATTAGAAAGAATGTAAGAATATAAGATAACAGTCTTCTATTATTTTGAGGTTATAAATGTCTCCTATTTCTGCATACTATAGATATACTATATTTTGGGCTCAGCAAGTGTTTGTGGGCTATCCCCAAACATCCTTCCCATGAAACATGCATTCCAAGTTTCATAGAACTAACCTAGACATGGCTCGGAGAGTCCTACTTCTTTCTAAGTTGATTACATACACTGGCCACATAATGCATACTAAATAAAGATTTACTGACTGCTGACCCCAGAGAGAAAAGAAGACATATCCCAATGTAACCAACAGCTAAAAATACTGCTAATAATGCTGGCGATGCCAATGGATTTGGAGCTTCTATTAAGTACCCAGCGTACTGTTGAGTGCTTTCATGTGGAGGCTGAAGGCATAAACAATGTATTTTGTATTCTCTTTGGAATGTATTTAGAGTATTTGATAGTTTTGTGATGATTCAATGCTAAGTCCTCAGACTCCTTCAGAATTTTCTAACTGAAATGGTTTGAGGTTTGATTATCACAACAAGGTAAGTACTTTTACTTTGGGTTAGTTTATAAGAAGATTGGGTTTTAAAGGATTTGCACACTAGAATCCTGGTATGGAGAAATGAGTACAGGTCACCTAGTAATCCAGATGTTGAGGCATCTGTGGCTCACCCCAAGGTGGGGAGTCCCCAGCAGGGTTTATTCTCACCCCAGAGTTTACCATGGTCTTCCCAGCAAGTTCAGGGATTCGGCCTACTCTCAGGTAAGCCTAGGTGTGCCTAAAGACCTGACCTTCCTTCGTAGACCCACTCTCTGAGTTCTAAATCATCAGTGCCCCTCAGTGAAGCATTCTGCTGATGCTTACAGAGCTAGAGAAGGACAAGCTGCCATTCATCTGCCTCACTAGCTTAGTACAGGCCAACAGGAGCTCTGTAAAGAGCAGCCCAGTCTACCTGTCTCTCAACCATTGTGTTTCTCTTTACCCCTGAACATACCTCTTTACCCCTGAACATAGAAAGACTGGTCTCATGGGAGCCCTATCCAGTAAGTCACCAAATTTTCCCTCCTTGGTGGTCCAGACCAACACCTCCTTGACTGATTCATGCCACACTCAGAAACAGGACAGATACTACGACAAGAATTTGGGCAGGATGGGTCCAGGCTCCTTCTTTGTTCTGGAGCTTGATTGTTTCAAACATGGTTCTGAATTCAAGAGCACTGTCTGGTGGTTGCAATGCAGCTCGACTTGCTTCATTGACTGCTAAGAACAGAACTGCAATAGAGGAGGCACCCCATTATGGGTACCACCTACTCACTGCTCGTAGGCTGGAGACTCAGCTCAACCTGACTGGCCACCGCAGGGCCAACCCTGGTTTGCAAACCTCTGTTATCTCCAGCTTCTCATAGCATTCCCTTCCCTTGCGATCTTAGAGATTCTCTTGCTCTCTTGGACACACTGCTTCCCCTGCAGAGGTGCAGGGATGTGTGTCTTTATTCTTTTATATCCCAAATACCTGAGGGTTGAGGGATTAAGTGGCATCTCCTGTTTCCCACCCACCAAAGACTCCTTTCCTCCTCATTCACTGAGTTCTTTGCCGCTGGCCCAGTCTTCCTTCCCAAGCCATTCCGTGCCCACCCAGGAAGACTTCAGGGGCCACACTGATGACTCTTCAAACACCCTGGCTTCTCAGCTGCGTCTCATCTCTGTGACCTTGACCTTGATCTCACTTCCCCAAATCACAAACTCAAGCACCCTGGTCCCACCACATTCTCTGCCCATCTGACTCTTTCAGCTGTTACTCTGATAGCTGGCACACCTAGTTCATTTGGACCCCTCCCACCTTCACTTCCTTCCCCTCCAGCTAAGCCTCCAAGGGCCACCCTTTTGGATTACAACCACTCTATTGTCAGCCACATCAACTTCCTGTCAGTCTGTCTTTCTCTTATCAGTCGGGGGAAAAATTCAACTTGGACAAATCCAGCTGTCTGTTTTCTCTGCGATCTCATCTGGAAAGGTCAATTACACCATTGATACTTCATGTCTGACCTCAGTGCTCGACAATCCTGCCATATTTGTCCAGTCAGTTTGCCTCCACACCTTCTTCTCCAGTTACCTGAACTTTCTATCCTTCTTAGGCCACCAGCCACCTTGTGCTCAACAGATAACCTCCCTGCCTACTTCTGAGCGACAGCTGTCTGACAGGAATTCTCAGCTTTCCTCTACCCAACCAGCAAGCCACCACGCCCCTGGTCCTCCATCCTTTGGTGACACTGGCCCATCTCTCCATCTGTGTTCTAATCCTGCCCTACCGTCTCAGTAACCTGATCTGGAGCATCTTGTTCCTTCAGTCTTCAGTTGCTACAAGATTCTTCCCATCAGTATTTAAACTTACTCAACTCACCTTGGTCTTCAAAAAAATCCCCTTTCACCCTTGCACTTCTCCCTCCCTTTCACAGCCTCACCTCTGGAAAGGTCGAGATCTACTTCTTCATCCTGCACTTGCTCTTTCAACCTGCTGAACAGGTTTCTGCTTCTGCCACTGCACCAAAATGGCTGTCACTAAGTCACCAACAACCTCTGAGTTATGAGATCCAATGGACATTTTTTCCAGACAACTTGTGCGACAGCAGATAGATCTGTGTTTGACACACGTCTAACCAGCCATTCCCCTGCTTAAAAGTCCTTTAGTGATGTTCTATCGCTCTCTGGATAAAGACAACACCCTCCCCATGCGGGTCTATGCCTGGCTTATTCCTGTGGCCTTGGCGCCTCACTCCCTGTCCCCCTATTCTGGTGCTTGGTCCTGCCCATGCTGGGGCACCACACAGGTGACGCTGTGCCTGCTCACGCCCACCCTCCTCCTCACCCATCGGAGGCCACTTCCTCAGGGTCCTCCTGGCCTGTAAGTCAAGGCTCCTTGCTGTACTTGCTCAGAAAGCCCAGCCCTTTCCTGATGACAGCCTGGTGATTTGGGCAACACTTGTCCTACACTTTCCTCTCTCCTACAGCGGCAGGGGTCTCATCTGCCTTGGTCCCCACTGTACCCCAGCTCCTGGCACAGCACATGGCCTGCTCAGTAAATGAACAAATCCAAATATAAACTGGACTAGGTCTACTGCAGGACGGTTCTGGGAGCAAAATCTGGTGCTGAAACCATGTTTGCCCCAGAGCAGCACCATTTGGGGCCCCTCCCTTCACACACAGAGACCAAGTCTGGCTCATCCAGCCCCTGCTCTCCTGGGCTCCACTGCTCCCTCCTTTGTGGTGTGGAGCAAACTGTAGCCCGGGGTCCCAACCCAGCACCCACATATTTTTAATAACTTTTTTCTTGGAATGCAGCCTTCTGCATTTGTTTATATATTGTATCTATGGTTGCTTTTAGCTATCAGGACAGAGCTGGGTGGCTGCAACAGAAACCAGATGGCCACAAAGCCTAAAATATTTACTCTATGGGTCTTAAAGGAAACGGTGCCCTCCCCTGTGTAAAGCATCCAGCAGGACACCTACTGTGTACTGTGGGGAAAGTCAAGCAGGTGTGTCATGGTGACAAAGGGGTGGTTCAGGGTTTCGATCGGAGTGATTCTCTTATCAGCGTCTATGGTCAGCATCTTCTTCAATAGGTCAATGAACTCCCGCCGGTCCGCCTTCTCCACCAACATGTCACTTCCTTCCAAATCTGTTGTCATGTTCACCTGCAAGCAAGTAGGACAAGTGACCAAGGGTCCTAGCGTGCCTCTCCCAACTCTCCTTATTCTCTGTCCTGCACCTCTCCCTGATCTTGCGAGCCCGCCTTCCCAGTGCCCAGGAGTCTGTGCTCTGCCCCTTGTGGAGGGCATCCCCCATGGGCCCCTGGTGCCCATAGGATGCGACTCTTCTCCTCCTCCGCAGGAGGAGGTCGGGCACCGGGCAGGGGCGAGGGCTGCTCTGGCTGGTGCCTGCAAACACATCTCAGTGACAGGACCTGAGCGGCTCTGGCTTTAATCAGCTAAGTTGAAATGCAGCTCTCATCACACCTCATTAAAAATAACCACAAGATGAAGGAGTCTGGAGACTGGTTGCATAACAATGTGAATGTACTTAATTCTACTGAACTGTACATTTAAAAAAGGCTAAGATGGTAAATTTTATGCTCTATGTGTTTTACAATTAAAAAAGAAAAAAGAATCACAATGAAGCAGTAGAAAAAAGATGCAAAAATGGCTTATTTAACCTCTAGAGGGAAAGGGAAGGGCCGGGTGCCCCTTCCTCCACCCACAGTAGATCACCCTTCCCAGGGCTCTGAGCTGGGGCTGCATTATTTTAGTTCCTGTGCTTTCCCTGTGTCACCTCTGGCCAAGGCGGGCAGGGTATCTAAACACAGGCTTTTTCTTCCAAGAGCAAGTCTATACTAGGACAGTCTTTAAAAGGCTTGTTTTGTGGTACTTTCTATTTTTTGCAAGACATGCTCTGGAAAGCAATTTCAGTTTTCTCAGACAATCTAAGCTACTAATCAACTGACAAGTGTACTTTACTCAGAATCAGGATTTTTGGTTATACTCATGAACGGTAAGAGGTGTGCTAAGTGTTTATTGGGCCTTATCTTTATTTCTCATTACTTTAAAGAAAAACTCACTTCGGGTTGCCCTGATTTTAGATTAGCCTTGATGCTAAAAATAGCCGAAGTTCTAGAATTCTCTCTGGGGCACAAAGGTGAGAGTCTGTGGTTCCTGCTAGTGAACTACAAAGACTGAGTAGAGTGGGTTGAACTGTGCTCCCCAAAAATATATGTTCAAGTCCTAATCCCTGGTAAATGTTGAATATGGCCTTTCTTGGAAATGGGGTCTTTGCAGATGTAATCAAGTTACGATGGGTCATGCTGATTAGGGTGGGCCCTGAATCCAGTGACAGGTGCCTTTATGAGAGAAGAGATCTGCACACTGAGACAAAGGGAAGACACAGGGAGACGGCCATGAGGAGGAGGAGGTGGAAGACGCAGGGATTAGAGTGACAGAGGTACAAGGCAGTGAACGCTGAGCACCACCAGGAGCCACAAGAAGGTGGCAGAGAGACATGGATAGTTTTCCCTAGGGCCTCCAGAAGGAGCATGGCCCTGCAGATACCTTTATTACACACTCTGAGCATCCAGAACCGTGAGAGAGTAAATGTCTATTGTCTCAAGCCAGCCAGTTTGTCCTACCCTGTCATGGCAGCCCTAAGAAACTAAGACCGTGAGTCATGGGCATTAAATTCAGGTGTATTAATGGGCTGGAATTCCTCTCATGACAATATCAGTAGGATTGGCCAGTACTACTTCACAAATAGGAACCAATAAAATGGAGCTATTTTTAGGGAGCTGGTATAAGGTTTTAAACACATTCCCCAAACCAAATGGCATTCTTACTAAAGCTGGCACAGAATATTCAAGATCAAAGTCGCGACCGCAGTCGGGCAGTGTGGATTCTACCCGTCACTCTATCTTGCTGCTGCTTAGGTCTTGCCACACTTGGTTTTTAAAGGCTTATGGTATACTCACCCACGGAGCTTACCTGGGCCATATCATCTAAACAGTTGAAAATGTACTTTCTTGCTTCTTTTGACTTAATCCCCGTCTCTGCTTCATGGTCATCTGGTGTCTATCAAGAGAGGCACAAGCTGATTGGTAACGTGACTTATCTTCTAGTCACTGAGTCTCAAACACTTGAAATCCAGCTCTTGAAGGGGGCTCTTTCCCATCTTGTAGAGAAGGAGGCTGATTCTTCTTAAAGTGGCCTGCACACTAATTCCTTTCTCTGTTCATCCACACTAACTCATCCTTCCTCATCCACGCACCTGGATGCGTGGCCTGCTCCAAATCGGTCATGGAGGATTCTAAGACGAGTAAGATATACTACATCCCTGATCACCCCATAGCCTTCCCTAAGTTTAAGGTAAGATTCTACTGTGGAAAAGCAGGAACCTTTTTTGAGACATTTAAAATTTTATTTAACAAGCCCTTAGACACAGCTCTTACTTTATGCCAGACACTATTTCAAAGTACATTAACACATTAAATACTCTTCACAACCACACTAAGTAGCTGACTGCTATTCTCATTTAAGAGGAGTAGAAAAGCCGGGTGTGGTGGCGCACGCTTGTA
>PVJS01050038.1:0-14457 GCA_004027185.1 Glis glis | reverse complement strand
AGAATGTTCCATGAGCAGCTGAGAAAAATGTGTATTCAGGTGTTGTTGGTTGAAATAGTCTGTATGTGTCTATTAGGTCCATTTGGTCTATAGTTTTCTTTAGATCTGAGCAATCTTTATTCATCTTTTGTCCAGAGGATCGATCTAGTGGCGTGAGTGGTGTGTTGAAGTCTCCTAATACTATTGTGTTTGGGTCTATTTGGGACCTGATATCCCGAAGACTTTGTTTTATGAATGTGGGTGCGCCCACATTTGGGGAGTAGATGTTTACTATTTTTATATCTTCTTGTTGGATTGTTCCTTTTATAAATAAGAAGTGACCCTCTTTGTCTCTTCGGATGTGTTTTAGCTTAAAGTCTGTTTTGTCTGACAATTACTGTATTTTTCACATCAGGAAGTTCTAGTTGGTTCTTCCTAAAATATACCTAGTAAGTTTTGACCTCGTGTTTCTTCAGCACATTTTCAATATTTTCTTTTACTACAATATACCAAGTATCCTTCACATTCTGTTTCTGATCACTTAATTGTCTACTGGCTTTGCTTCTGTACTTTGTTTCTTGTTGTTGCTGTTTTGGCTATGGGGTTTGTTTATAATGACTTGTTTTTGCTCAATTTATTCTTAAATTATGAACCCGTTTTCTTTGGAAATTTGTGAGACTTCTCTGAGACCATAGTTTAAGTCATGTTCATCTAGAGAGTATTTGTGCTTGCCTCTGCCAACCTCCTGGGGGCACTTCTGACCTAAGAGGGCTCTAAACTAAATTCTCTCCACCCAAACAGGCAAAGGGATTTTGGTCTCAAACCCTTGTGAATGCAGGCTTGTCGTTCGAAATTATAAGGGGAATTTTTTTCCCTCCAAATCACTAAAAGCCGAGACTGAGACAGGTTATGTATCTGCAACCTGTTTATCAGCAGGGCAAGTTTGGAGGGTTCTTTCTTTCTTTCTTTCTTTCTTTCTTTCTTTCTTTCGTGTCCTTTTTAAGAGTGCTAGATTAATACAGGAACTCTGATTTGACTTAAACCCTCTTCCTTGTTTGGGGTCCAGGATTCATCTCCTGTCCCTGTGCATTTGTCCCATTAAAACTCAAAAAAAAAAAAACCAGCCCCAGGTTTTACTAGCTACCTTCAGGTTAAACACCAGTTTCAGCACTGCTACCTTGCTCTTCTGTGTTTGTACTTTCATGAAGTTTCTAGACAGATCTTGAGAAATTCCTTTCCTTTCCCCCAGCTCTACTGTATTCTAACAGATAGGATCTTTTGTGTGTGTGTGTGTGTGTGTGTGTGTGTGTGTGTGGTACTGGGGATTGATCCAGAGATATTCTACCTCCAAGCTACACCTCCAGCCCTCTTTTTTATCTTTTGTTTTGAAACAGGGTCTTGCTAAGTTGCTGTGAGTCTCGCTTAGTTGCAGAGGCTGGTCTCGAACCTGCAATCCTCCTGTCTTGACTTCCCAAGTACTGGAATTACAGGCGTGCACCACCATGCCCGGCTGACCTTTTCAATATAACATTTTTAAGTGTGCTGTACTGGGGGAGGTCCTCTGAACATGGAAATTTCCACTCTGCAGAAATTGGAAGTTAGAACTACCGTCTTGTATCATGCCACAGGAAAGACAAGTCATTTACTTACGCCATATGCTTGAGATTCAATCAATAGGAAAGACAGCTGGAATCGAGGAATGAAGGCCAAGTTCTCATTTGTTCCACATGGCCTACCAATAAGGGACAAAAAAGAAAGCCAGTGAGCATCAGATCAGTCAATACTGGAGTGTTATTAGGAAGCAATAAAGGGTTAAAGGATGAGACTTCATTCAGTGTCTTAAATGACAACAGCAACAAAGCGCACAAACTCCATTGACTTCCTTCAGGAAGGAAGAGCTATGCGGGACGGGCACAGTCTCCTGGAGGACAGCGGGGAAGCTGAATCACACCGAGTATCTGGGAAACGCAGAATTCAGGTCTGGTCTTCCAGAGGCAGGACTGGGGAGGCAGAAGCTGCAGGGGCATAGTTACCGCTGATGGATTCACGCTCAGAGGCCTGTTTACTGGAGAGAGTCCATTTCCTACCGACTATCTTTCCAAAGCAAGAGGCTGCTGCTCATGAGTTGGCTTTCAGAAGCGCATTAATGGAGGGAAGTTGTTGACTGATTAAATAGGCTTCAAACTAGTTCTGATGGCTCCATGACTATAAAATGGGCTTGTTGGGAAAAAAAATAAGCAGGTTTAAAATCCACTGCGGTGGCTTCTTGTTGCCATGGGGATAGAATAATTAGTCCTTTCCTAAGAGTGTGGGAACTTTTTTATTGCCAAAAGAAAATATCATCAAGAAAAGTATGCAAAAATTTGTTGAGCTGAATCTCGATAAAATCTCTGTATTTTTAGATTGGACTAAAATCCTCAAATAAACATTAACCTACCACAGCCTTGATGAGCCACGGATGTGTAATGCTATGTATATTCATTCCATGAGAAAAAAGCAATGGTACAAAAAATGTTGTGCCCCTGGTCAAACTCACAAAATATAATCCTCAATCACAAAATAAGATGTCAGTCCTTGTTACCGTCTGTGTAGTAAAGGAAGAAAGGACATATGTAGCCTACATGTTTTTTATTTACTTATTTATTGGTCTAGGGATTGAACCCAGGGACATTCTACCACTCAGCCACATCCCCAGCCCTTTTTATTTTTTATTTTGAAACAGGGTCTCCCTCAGTTGCTGAGGTTGGCCTCCAACCTGTGATCCTCCTGCCCCAGCCTCCCATGTCCCGGGATTACAGGCATAAGCCAGCACTGCACCTGGCTCAGCCTATACTTTTAAACAAAGTCAGAAATAAAGCATATTATGCTTTATACTTAATCAATTAGAAAAGCAATGAACTCAGACATCTCAGTGCCTGATGATTTTAGTTAATACCAACTGCACAGAAATTAGAATATACTTAGATAACTCTAATTAGAGAGGCTGAAAATACATATCTTAACATTGCATTTCATTTAAAATACACTCCATGTAGGGATTAAAAAAACAAGCCGGAGTGGTGGTGCACACCTGTAATCCCAGCTTCTTGGAAACCTGACACAGGAGGATCGTAGGTTCAAGGCCAGACTCAGCAAATTAGAGAGACCATGTCTCAGAACAAAAAATCAGCTGGGTGTGGTGGTGCACACCTGTAATCTCAGTATTTGGGAGGCTGAGACAGGAGGATTGCAGGTTCAATACAAACCTCAGTAATTTAGTGAGACCCTCAGCAACTTAGTGAGACCCTCTCTCAAAACAAAAAAATAAAAAATAAAAAGAGCTGGGGATGTAACTCAGTGGTAGAGCACCCCTGGGTTCAATCCCAGATGAAGCAAAAATAAACAAATGAACAATCAAGAACCCAGCCTGCGAGCCTGAATGCCGGGAATGGTGGATGGTTTGGTGCTGGACATGCCCCGGTTTCCTCATCTGCTGTTATGGGCTGAACTTCATCCCTCCAAAACCCAGACATTGAAGTCCCAACCCCCGGTGCCTTGGAATGTGAATTTATTCGGAGATAGGGTGTTGACAGAAATAATTATGGTTAAATGAAGTCATTAAAGTAGGCCCTAATCCCAGCAGACTCTTGTGCTTCTGAGAGAAAGAGATTAGGACACAGACACACAGAGATGAAGACAGGGGAGGGCACAGGAAGAGCCGCCCTCTGCAAGGTGAGGAGAGAGGCCCAGAGGCAGCCAGCCCTGTGGACACCCGGAACCCAAGCCTCCCACCTTCAGACCATGAGAAAATCTATTTATATGGTTTAAGGCACCCAGACTGGTATTTTGTAATGGCAGCCTTAGCAAACAGGAGCCCTAGCCAATGGCAGCCTTTGCTAAATGGGATTATATTGAATTCACATCTTAGAGTAGTTGTGAGGATGAATAGGGGGAAATTCACCAAGTGCATGTATGTCCCTGTTACTCTGAACTTCGTTATGATGTGAGATTACAATGCACCAACAAAAGTATATTTTATTTTATTTTATTTTATTTTATTTTATTTTATTTTATTTTATTGTGGTACCAGGGATTGAACCCAGGGGCATTCTACCTCCGAGGTACACCCCCAGCTCTATTTTTTATTCTTTATTTTGAAACAGGGTCTCACTAAGTTGCAGAGGGCCTCACTAAGTAGCTAAGGCTGGCTGTGAACCTGCAATCCTCCTGTCTCAGCCTCCCAAGTACTGGGATTACAAGTGTGCGTCAACACACCCGGCTTACAAAAGTATATTTTAAAATAAATAAAGTAATAAAGACAAAGTAATAAGAGCAGCTAACATTAACTGACCACTTGCTATAAGCAGTCACACTAAGATCAAAGCCTGGTGCATGGTTGCTGTCCAATCAATGCATTTATTGTATATTTTTATTATTTTTTTAAATCAAGAAGTGCTTAGTGAGAACAGGAAGACATTCTAACCATAATTTTGGATTTGGTTTTAAATATTAACTATTGACTGCTCATCTGACCTCCTAACTTTGGGGAAAAAGCCAGCCTCTATTATGAGCAGCAGCCGTGTGTAATTTGTCACCCACCCATGGACAAACTGCAGTTTGAGGAATGACAATAATGCATTTAACCTCATCCAGTTCATTATATCAGTTAAGAGCAGGGGGATTTGTGCTACTCGGTGCGTCAGGCGATAACTCACTGCCTTCAATGAGATTATCAGTTTTGACCCACCCTCTCCCTCTTTAAAGATCCTAACCTAACTGTCTCTCCTTGGAGTGGTGGGAACTGGATGTAAATATTTAAGTGCTGTCAGAAGAGACAGACATTTCAACAGGAGGTAGAGACAGCTGGAATGGAAGTGTGGGTTAGAGAGAGGCAGAAAGGGAGTGAGGAGAACAGCTAGTAAATTTGCTGAATGGCTCAGGGAGTGAAGACAAGAAGATGGATACGGTGAGTGCCCGATGGTGATTTGAGAGATTTAATGCAGGTTATGATACAAGGATAAATGAGACCATTTGGTGGAGTGTTTTTAGCATCGATATGGAAGAACAACTGAGAGGCAGAGAGCCTTTAAGGTGATCTTGGAAACCTGGGAGAGTCCTGCGAGGATGGGGAAGGGGTGCCCTGGCACGTGACCCCTTCAGGAAATTCACCAGCAACTCTTCCTTTGATCCTGTAGAAAGACCACATGCCGACACTCTCCCTCTTGAGATGGTCCTGGTCCTCCCTTGAACGTGTATCTGCCACTTTCCTAAATCAACCTCTGTCTTTGTCTCTGAAAAGAAAGAAGGAAGGAAGGAAGGAAGGAAGGAAGGAAGGAAGGTAGGAAGGAAGGAAAGAAAGAAGGAAGGAAGGACTGTGTGCTGGGGAATTGTGATAGTTGCTCTGGTTTGTCAACTTGACCCTCCTAAGATCATGTGACTTTGGTTGTGTAACAGCAGATTGAACTGGAAGTCCTGCCCTAGATGTGGGCAGCAGGGTTCTGATAGGTGCAGGACTTGGATAAAAGGAAGGAGAAAGCCGCGTAGAGTGAGCTGCGACTCTTCCTGAGGAAAACGCATCTGCTCTCGTTTGAGATCGTCGGTCTCCAACTTCGCCGTTTTCTTGGAGAGCTTCTTGATCTTCTGCTCTCGTCTGAGATCGTCGACATCCACCTCTTCGAACTGAAACTTCACCATCATTTCCCCGAAGAGCTTCCTTATCCTCACATCTTGGACTGGACTGAATTGGTGGTTGCTTCAATCCTGGGGCTCCAGCTCTTAGACCACCCGACCAGCTGCTGATTCCTCTGATTCTTCACGTGCAGTCGAAACTCAGGACTACATTGTGAGCTAATTTATTAAATCCCTTTTTCATATACTCATTCTTTGAATTCTGTTGATCTGACCAATACAGGAATCCAGAACTCCATGGAAGTCAACCTAAAACAAAAGTGCGGAGCTCCGCTCCACTCTGATCCTGGAACGGACTTATGGTAAAGTTTAATGATACAGATAAATGGGAAGAAAGGCAAGTTTGAATTTCACAGGACTCAGAAATCCAGTGTCTAGTTTCAGGGACATACAATAACTTGAAATATACTGACAAAATTGAAGTCTAACGGACTTTGCTTTAATGACAACTTAAGAAGCACATGTAATTAGGATAAATGAAGTATCCATACACAATGAATGATTTATTTTTTTAATTTGAAGAACTTAAAGTTTTCATGCCATTCCTTATCTTAATCGAGTATTTTATAATTAATATAGAATGATAAACTTCAGCCCAGTCTCTACATCAAATTATCATAACTTGCATATTTATTGTATTGGGTAGTTAAATTCCTGAATGCTATTTGTCTCATTGTCTGTGCTTAGTCCTAACCACCCCCTAAAAGGTCTACCACATAAATTTACAACAAATCCTCTTTCAGGAATTAGACCAACTTATTAGGTTGTGAGTTATTTGCTATATTTTTCCCTGTGTGTGTGTGTGTGTGTGTGTGTGTGTGTGTGTGTTTTACTAGGGATTCAACCCTGAGCATTCTACCTCCGAGCTACACCCTGAGCCCTATTTTTTTTTTTTTTAGCGGTACCAGGGATTGAACCCAGGGGCGTTCTACCTCTGTGCTATACCCCCGGCCCTATTTTTTATACTTTATTTTGAAACTGGGTCTCACGAACTTGTGGAGGGCCTCACTAGGTAGAGAGAGAGAGAGAGAGAGACAAGAGAGAGAGAGAGAGAGAGCTGAGGCTGGCCGCGAACCTGGATCCTCCGGTCTCCGCCTCCCAAAGTACTGGCATTACAAGTGTGTGCCACCATGCCCGGCCCTATTTTTTTTTAAACAGAGTCTCCCTAAGTTTCTGAGGGTCTTACTAAAGTTTCAGAGGCTGGCCTTGAACCTTTAATTCTTCTGTCTCAGCCTCCCAAGTACTGGGATTACAGGTGTGCACCACCACGCCCAGCTTCCTGTGTATGGTGGTTTAACTCAATATGTGAATTCAGAAACTTTGGTTTAACTCAATATGTGAATTCAGAAACTATGTACCAAACTTTGGTGAGTCTTTTCCAACAAAGGTCCAAGTTCCATAAAACTAAGAGACAAAAATAAAAACAACATTTCCCCCCTCTAATTTAGTTAATGTGATATTAAGTTGGACCAAATAACATTTCCTGTCTTAAGGAATTTCAAGTATGCTGATAATCTTAAAAAATTTCTTATATAGCCTGTTTTTTCTAGCCAAAGATCTAGCCCAGGGTCTAGCACATGCTATGCAAGCGCTCTACTGCTGAGCTAGACCTCCAGTTGCCTGGCCTTAATCCTGCCTCACAGAGTTGTGGAGGGAGGGAGGCTGGAGTTGAACCTGCAACTGGGACTATTCTGGATAGTATGCTTTGGTTTTGTAGACATACAGTTATGAGTCGAGAGCTACTGTGGATTTATGAATAGAGTGACTGAAAGAAACAGAGCTTCTTTGCCAAGCTGTTAATTGAGTTTACAGCTGTCAAAGTTGCTGTCAATTTGATTTGTACATAAAACCAAAATGATAAAGACATCACTGGAAAAAAATTCGTGAGCTTATGGCTATATAAAAGACAAGTTCGATGATTTGCAGACTCGATTGATTAGAGGAGCTGATGGGAGCTTTAAAATTCATCAAACCGGTTGTTTTCCTGAATTGACTGCTAATTCATTTTAGAAAATGAGTAAGTTAGCCCTGTGTACAGGATTTGCACTGCTGCTCTCTACCCTGTCACTGCCTCCCAGACAGGTAGCTGTGGGCCTACCATTCATTAGCGGTTACAATTTCTATTTGCATGCTCCCTGATCCATCTCTGACAATCCCACATAAACCACATGGAATCGATGAAGAATCATTACGCTGTAATCAGTAGTAATGTCATAAACTGCTCTGAGACACTGCAGCCAGCAATCTCAGGATGAGGATGGAAAATGAAAATAGAGAAATAAAGGTGTCAGTTTCCAGATGGTGAGAGAGGCCTCCCGATTGTCGCTGCTCAATGATGGAAACTGTTATTACCCAGGTGGATTCTGAGCGCCAGCAGGAAAGTTGACTCACATCACAACAATTAATGCATACAGTGTCTCCCCGTGTTAATTTGTTATCAATGAAACTGCATGAAGACGATCAACATCATTTTCTCTGACAAGTGATTCATTCTAGGGGGATAAGAAAACTAGGAAGCCTCTGCAGTTAGTTATCTGACATCTGCAAACCGTTCTTTCCTTCTCCCATCCAGTCTGCAGGTATTCCAGGCAGGCTTGATAACACTAATGGTATGCAAAGAGAAAGCTGTGATTTACTGAGACCCTGTTGTGTAAACACGACAAGGCTCATTATCACTTCTAGAAAGTGTTTCCAACAAGGATGGCAACTCATGTTATAAATAGTGTCTTCTAAGAATCCAGAAACAAAATGCCCTGGGCTCCGGATTTGAGAGCACATTGTAGGGAGACCAGAGTGAATTAGTATGCACTGTGGAATTACTTCAGCCTCCTAATGGTGCTAACAGTTATTTTTACCTAATCGCAGAGAATGACAACTAGGAAAGGAAGACAATAAGCCTAAAAGAATGAAATTTGCCAGATAGAGAGAATTCAACATCCTAACCAATTTCAGCATCTCTCGGGGACCTTTGCAACTTGAACGCAGGAAGAGAGAGGCAGCGCCACCTTCCTTCCGTTCTCTTGATCCCTTTGCTTGTTGCTTGGGCTCAAGACTGAGCCATGAGTCATTCTTCAGAGAGAGAGGGGGCAGGAATGGGAAGAGCGGAAATGGAAGCAGTCTCCTCTTATCTATTTGCAAGGGCTTTATTTGAAAAAGGCTAAATATAATTGGAGCTAATATTATTAGTGTGCATCAACTCTTGGATGTTTTTTAAAACTCCATTTGTTTGAGACATTCATTTTCATAAAAGCTTTTGCATGAGCTGGATGCTTTTAACTTTCTCTCTATTCACTGAAAGTGGTCAGGAAGAAAACGAATGTTCCAGAGCAACAGTGGGTTGCCGTTTCAAGATCTCTGCCAGATCTCTGCCATACACCACCAGAGCCCGGTTGTGTGTGGGTGGAGAGTGCGAGTTCAATGAAAGAGGACTGAATGCCTTCGTCTTAGAAAGAATGATACCCCTCCCCAAAATGCTCTGCATTCAGAAATGCAGAAGAAATGGTTTGACAATTTTACAAGTTTTTATGACCAACCTACCAACCAACAGTTAAACATCTGATGTCTTCGTATTTCTGGAAACTTCTTTACTTGAAGGCAGCAGGTGGCATCTCCCACTGGCAGAGCAACTGGGTTTATACAAACAGACGTGTTCTGCCAAGATGGCCATCTATGCAAGGAAAGGGGAAAGGAATGAATTTTTAAGTGTTGAGGATGTGTTCTCAAATAAGCCAAATGTTCAGGGCAGAGAAGCCACATATTTTTGAGGTCAAATGAATTTAAGCTATTTACAACTTCTGCTTTTTCGAAGCCAGGAGCAGATCTTTAAGGGTAAAATCGGGCCCTGTAAGCTTAAGTCACCCCTTCTTTGGCTACAGATAAGAGTAAAAACAAGATAATGGGAACATGAAGTCCAAGAGTCTGGTGGAACATAAACATATTTTCCAAAATAGCTGCAAAATAGCTTCAGCATTTCTAATCCTGTTTTCACATCAGGATTACCTTACCACCAGTCTGGTGATTCAAGAGATGTGACCCAACCTGTCATCTAATACCAATTTAGTCACTGTGTCACCTGCACATAAAGAGCAAACGTCTCTTTTCTAATTTAGCAACGTAAACTCAAAAACATTTGGGGTATTTGAACTGACTGGATTCAAATAGGACTCTAGAAGCTCAAATTCATATTTGAGCTCAGGAAACTGCTAAAATGAAACCCACATCTGTATTTGTCAAACATTGGCATGGCTCACTTCTAAATGTGTTCATGAGCTACAACACCCTAAAAAAAAGAAAAGAAAAGAAAACCTCTCTGTGCTGGAATATGGATCCGAGTGTAGAATTTGGCAAAGAAAATCTTGCCTGGGGTCTGGGAGGAGAAGGGGAGGCAAGATTTAAGAGTTTCTTGGATTCTCGGAAGGGCGCTGTCTGTCCTGCTGGCGCGGTAAGCGCCAGGGAGCTGGAGGGAAGGAAGGGGATAGCACTGAAGTCACGGGGTTGGAGAAATGAGAGGAGAGCAAGGAGAAAGAGCGCACAGATGGAGGGAGCCCCAGCTGGCCCAGGGAAGATGAGCCCGCAGGGACATCCCACTGATGCACACACATTTCTTCCATTTCCAATGGATGGGCTGCCCGTTTTCCTGCCTTCCTTCCCCCTCCTCCTCCAACAAACATCATTAACGACGTGCTGTATGCCACCCAATGCTAGACACGATGGGAGGTTCCAATAAACACGGGGGGGGGGGGGTTTGTGCCAAAACTATACAACAGTAACTATACACACCCACACATTTGGTTGCTCTTATATCCTAAGAAAACCCCAGAACTCTTCTGTCACCCAGTTTTGAGCTCCTTGAAGACAATGATTCACCATAGACAAAGCTCAGTGCCCCTCACCCAACCCATGCTCATGACAAATCGTGAATTAATTAATTAGTTAATGTTTGAATAGACTGCTCACTGTAGAATTTCAAGATATTTATGTTTATAAAGCATCTCAAGAGTTTTTTTATAATGAACATTATAAATAATTTTGGCTTCTGTATTATATTATTTTTTTTCTTTGCGGTACCAGGGATTGAACCCAGGGGCGTTCTACCTCCGAGCTACACCCCTGGCCCTATTTTTTATCCTTTATTTTGAAACCGGGTCTCATGAAGTTGCAGAGGGCCTCACTAAGTAGCTAAGGCTGGCCCCAAACCCGGATCCTCCGGTCTCAGCCTCCCAAGTACTGGGATTACAAGCGTGTGCCACCACGCCCGGCTATATTATTATTTTTAAAATAATACTTTAGCAATCAAGATTCAGCTAAACAAGCAGAACACTGCCAAGTCTTTGAAGTCCTCTCACCACACTTCCCAAGTTGCCTCCCATTTCCAAGTCCCACACTGTAATAACTAATATGGTGAATTTTGTGTCTGTGTCTAACACTTCCTTGCTTTTGTTTGACCACGTGCATGCAGTTGATCCTCATTATTTACAGATTCAGTTTGTGCAAACTTGTCTGCTTGCTAAAATTTCTTTATAACCCCCAAATTGACACTCATGGCACTTTCTCAGTCCTTTACAGACATGCGTGTAGCAGCGACACGTTTGTGTGACCCAAGGTGAGGCACAGGTTCCCAGCCAAGGCTGAACAAGGTGACTGTATTTCAGCTCTGATACTGTATGCAAGGGTCCTTTTCCTGGTCTCTTTAGCTTCACAGTGTTTTCAATTATTGTGCTTTTTTGGTGATTTCGCTGTTTAAAATGGCCACCAAGTATAATGCTAAAGTGCTGTGTAATGTTCGTAAGCCCAAGGAGGTCATAATGTGCCCTGTGGAAAAAATGCATGTGTATTAAGTAAGGCAGTGAGTGCACTGTTAATTATAATTGATTGATTGATTGATTGATTGATTGTGTGTGTGTGTGTGTGTGTGTGTGTGTGTATTGAATTTTTTTTTCTTTTTTGGTACTGAGGATTGAACCCAGGGGAATTCTACCTGTGAGCTACATCCCCAGGCACCACCACCCCCTTTTTTTGCCTCACTAGTGAGTCTTACTAAGTTGTTGAGGCTAGTCTTGAACCTGCAATCCTCCTGTTTCGGTCTCCCAAGTACTGGGATTACAGGCATGTACCACCATGCCCAGCTGACAATATATGTTAAATATGGTGTTTTAAACAGAAATAATACATAAAGACTGGTTGACAAAAACATGACCAGAGACTCATAGGAACCCAACTCTTTATTCCCCACTAGGAGCAATGATTCAATATCTACTAATTTAGTGTTCCTAAATTGCTTTTATAAAATAAAACTATCTCACATAATAAAAATCAACTATGTCTATATATTCCTGTGCATTACATTTTTAGTGTTATTTATTTTTTCAATATGCACGTACATTTCAACATACGTCTGACAACCTCTTTCCATCGTTGTGGCTATAAAGTTCATCTATGTTGATGTATACAGTTATACCTCGTCCTATTGTGCTTGGCAGAAATTTCATTTTCTTACAAATTGAAGGTTTGTTGTTGGTGTCATTTTCTTGGTGGCATGTGATCACATCATGTGTCTGTGTCCCATTTTGGTAATTCTTGCAATATTTTAAACTATTTCATTACTGTTGTATTTGATATGGTGATCTGTGGTCAGTGATCTTTTTGTGTATGTGTGTGTGTGTGTGATGCGAGGGACTGAACTCAGGGGCATTCTACCTCCAAGCTACACCCCCAGACCTTTTAATTTTTTGTTGTGAAACAGGGTCTCTCTTGGTTGCTGAGAATCTTGCTACATTGCTGAGGCTGTCCTCAAACCTGTGATCCTCCTATCTCAGCCTCCCAACTACTGGGATTACAGGTGTGCACCACCATGCCCAGCATGATCAGTGATCTCTGATGTTACTATTGTAATGATTTGGGGCTCCGCAAACCACACTCATATAAGACAGTGAGTTTAATCAATAAATAAAGTGGCTACCAACCGGCCACTCCCCTGTCCCTCTCCCTTGGGCCTCCCTATTCCCCGAGATACAATATTGAAATGAGGCCAATTCATAACCTACAATTAAGTATTCAAGTGAAAGGGAGAGTCACGTGCCTCTCACTTTAAATCAAAGCCAGCGATGATTAAGCCTGGTGAGAAAGCCATGTGGAAGACCAAGATGGGCTGAAAGCCAAGCCTCTTGTACCAGTTAGCCAAGCTGTGACTGCGAAGGAAAAGTGCTTGAAGGAAATTCAACGTGCTGTTCCAGTGGACAAGCAAATGATAAGAAAACAAAACAGCCTGTGGCTGATATGAGAAAACTTCAGTGGTCTCAACGGAAGATCAAAACGGCCACAGCTTTTTAAGTCAAAGCCTAATGCAGAGCAAAACCCTGACTCTCTTCAATTCTGGGAAGGCCGAGAGGAGTGAGGAAGCTGCAGAAGAAAAGAGTGAAGCTAGCAGAGATTGGCCAATGAAGTTTAAGGAAAGAAGTCATGTCCTTATCAGTGAAGGACGAGGTGAAGCAGCAGGTGCTGGCATAGACGCTGCAGCAAGTTCTCCGGAAGATGTAGCCAAGATCGTGGGTGAAGGTAGCCACGCCCAGTGACCAATTCTCAAGATAGATACAGCTGCCTTATCTTAGAAGAAGGTGCCTTCTAGGACTTCCACTGCTAGAGAGGAGAAGTCAAAGCCTGGTTTCAAAGCAGGCCAACTCTCTTGTTTGGGACCAAGGCATCTGGCAACTCTAAGTTGAAGCCAGTGGTCATGTTCTGAAATCCTAGTGCCCTTCAGAATTACACCAAATCTACTCTGCCTGCGCTCTGTAAATGGAACAATAATGGCTGGATGATGGATGGCAGTGTCACTATTTAAACATGGTCTTCTGAATATTTTAACATAGTTTACTGAATATTTTAAGCCCACTGTTGAGGCTCACTGCTCAGAAAAAGAGATTCCTTTCAAAATATTACTGCTCACTATCAATAAGCACCCGGTCACCCAAGTGCTCTAACAGGGATGGAGATGAGACTAATGTTGTTTTTATGCCTGCTAGCACAGCATCCACCCTGCAGCCCATGGATCAAGGAGGGATTCTTACTTCCAGGTCTACTACTTAAGAAATACATTTCATGCTGAGTGTGGTGGTGCACACTTATAATCCCAGTACTTGGGAGGCTGAGACAGGAGGATAGCAGGCCAGACTCAGCAACTTAGTGAGGCCCTCTGCAACTTAGTGAGACCCTGTTTCAAAATTAAAGAATAAAAAATAGGACTGAGGGGGTAGCTCAGAGGTAGAAGGCCCCTGGGTTCCAATCCCCCCAAAAAGAAATACATTTCATAAGACTGTAGATGCCATCAATAGTGATTCCACTGATGCAGTTAGACAAAGTAAATTGGAAATCTTCTGTAAAGGATTCACTATTCTAAGTGAACTGATGAACATTCTTGATTCATTAAGAAGAACGAAATAGCAACATGAACAGGAATTTGGAAGAAGTTAATTCCATCCTTCATGAGGATTTTGAGGGGTTCTGGACTTCATAGAGGCAAAGTAACTGCAGGTGTGGAGGAAACAGCAGGAGAATCAGCATTAGAAGCAGAGCCCTGAAGGTATGACTGAATTATCTCAATCTCATGATAAAACTTTAACAAATTAGGAGTTGCTTCTTGTGAATGAGCAAAGCTAGTGGTTTCTTTGTGTGTGTGTGTGTGTGTGTGTGTGTGTGTGTGTGTGTGTGTTTGGTGCTGGGAATTGAACCAGGAGCATTCTACCTCTGAGCTACACCCCCAGCCCTATTTTATTTTTTATTTGGAAACAGGGTCTCTCTAAGTTGCGGAGGGCCTCA
>PVJS01050037.1:0-14457 GCA_004027185.1 Glis glis | reverse complement strand
AGATGCGTTTTCCTCGGAAAGAGTCGCACGCACTCTACGCGGCTTCTCCCTCTTTATCTAAGTCCGCACCTATCAGAATCCTGCTGCCTACATTCAGGGCAGGGCTTTCTCTTTAATCTGCTGTTACACACCCAAAATCACATAATCTTGGGTGTGTCATGATCAGGTCAAGTTGACAACCTAGATTAACTATCACACCAAGGCCAACAGGAAATGTGGGAGAAGGCCATGTCCTCCTCCACCTCCATGGTATAGATAGCAAGTCATAAGAATGCATCCCAGTGTAGCATCTGAAATTCTCAACACAATCACCTACAGAGAGTTCCAAATGCAAGTGCTCAGAACCCTAAGCTGGCTTCACACTGCATTTTTGACAAACACTCCTAGGAGATTCAGGGGGACTATACAGGCTGAAAAGCAGGTGAGGGAAAGAATGTTGGTTGCACTGTATAGACAAGGAGAGGGAAGCCATCTGGATCAATGACCTGCTTTAGGTTTCACAGCAATTGAGCTGCAATCCAGGCAATGGGATGGATGGATGGATGATGGATGGACGGATTATAGATAGATGATGGGTGATAAATGGATGATGGATGGATGGATGGATGGATAATGAATGGGTGATGATGGATGGATGGATGGATGGATGGATGGATGGATGAATGGATAATGAATGGATGGGTGATAATGGATGATGGATGGATGGATGGATCGATCGATCGATGTATTATGGATAGATGATGGATGATAAATGGATGATGGATGGATGGATGGATGGATGGATGGAGATGAATGGATGGATGATGGATGAGTGATGGATGATGGAGGGATGGGTGCATGGATGATGGATAGATAATGGAGGATGGATGGATGGATGGATGGATGGATGGATGGATGATGGACAGATGATGGGGGATGGATGGATGGATGGATGGATGGACGGATGGATGGATGGAAGGATGATGGACAGATGATGGGGGATGGATGGATGGATGGACGGATGGATGGATGGACGGATGATGAACAGATGATGGGGGATGGATGGATGGATGGATGGATGGATGGATGGATTCTTTCCTGTAGGACCACATCCAGGCACGTTGCTGTATGTCATCTGGGACAAAAGTGGGCAGCAGAACCCCTCAGAAGTGAGTGGGTGCTCAGTGTTCTGCCGTATGTTTTGCATTGTGGTAATTGTTTTGAAAGCACAATGTCTGCATGTTTGTGATAATCTTGAAATATTCACTCTTTGCTAAAATTGGAAGGAAGAGACAAATGACAACAGAGGAGAGAGCTGGCATGCGTCTCTTGCAATCCCGTCTCCCTGGCTGCCTGGGCCCGAGCAGGCTCACATGCCAGAGTGACTACAAACCGCCAGGCACTCGCTGTTGAAAGACATGATTCGGCGTAGCTTAATTGATTCCATCTTTGCTTTTACAATCATGCCAAAAGACAAACACACTTCTAGTTTCATGCTCCCTCTCTCCCAGAATGCAAATCAGCCTCCTTTAATTTGAGGCGCACATGCTGCATACACTCTTGCATCAGTAGGAACTGCTGTTTCCTTCCTGCAGCTCTTCCAGCTAAGCCAGTTCCACTGATAAGCAAAGGACTCCTCCCGAACCCCAAAAAGAAGTCTAGCGGATCCGGTCACACTGCCGCTGAGGGGGGAGGGTATCCATGTGGAGCTCGGTTATCAGCTGGCCAGGGGCTCTGGGACCTGCTGCCTGCCAAACCCAGCAATTACACTGTGCAGTTTCCCCGATTAAAAAGTGTTTAAACATCTGCTACTTAAACGATACTTAAAAAGTAATAAATTAAAGGCAGGGGGGAGGAACTTAAATAGAGAGAGGGAGCAGAGAACTAAAAGGTCTGTATGCCTGGAGAAGCCACATTTTTCCATTTCTGAAATGATCTTTTGACAACTTAAAAATAAGCACTAGCTCAGGTGTCCAGAGTATAAAATAAATCTGAATCAGCCTAATGAGAATCGGGCAGTAGTCCATCAAGAGATTGAATATCCTTGTCCTCTTGCTTCTTGTCAGTCTGTGTTTGCCGTACCTGGACTTGCAGCGAGGGGAGGGTCACCTGCCACACAGGGAAAGACCTGGAGCTTAAACCAAAGTTGAGCCACACCCTGTCCTCACCAGGCTAGGTTAAACAGGAAGTGGGCCAGGATGCCAAAAACAGAAGATAATTTTATTGAGCCTGGTTACTTTCAAAAAAGTATTGCCAATGTTCTGCCATGTAGAATTCAGTTTTTAAGAACCTTGTTAATGATTGCTTATCCTTAGTAATACAGTAATAACTGTATGTTCTCTGCCTTACATCTTGGCATTTATTTTATATCTATTAAAGATTAGATACCATTATATTGTCCCTCTAGTTTAACCGTCTCTTTTATATATACTTTGTTATTTAAGAATGATCTAAATGACAATGTAAGCAATCCCTCCCCCCACACACATACTCACACACCACCACTATAGTTTCTGCAATTTCAATGAGCTGCGGTAAACTTTGCTCTGAAAATAACAAATAGAAAATTCCAAAGATAAGCAATTCATAAGTTTTAAATCATGTTCCATTTTGAGTAACATGATAAAATCTCAAGCCATCCCACTCTATCCCTCCTGGACCATGAACCATCTCTTTGCCAGCGTATCAGTGCCGTATACACTACCTGCCCGTTAGTCACTCAAAACTGTCTTGGATATCAGATTGACATCACAGTGGTTGTGTTCAAATGGCCCTCACTGTTCTTAATAATGACCCAAAACATGAGAGTAATAGTCTGACAATTCAAATACACCAAAGAGAACATTCCACTAAATGCACGCACGTAAGTTTTCGACTTAAGAAAAAAAATCATACACCGAGGTTGCTAAGATCTATGGTAGGAACAAATCTTCTATCTGTGAAATTTCAAAGATGAAAAAAGAAATTCATGCTAGTCTTGCTGTCATCCCTCAAGCTGCAAAAGTTGGCACAATGCACAATAAAAGCTTAGTTAAGACAGAAAAGACATTAGAGTTTTATGCTATCTGTGTTTTCAGGCGCCCACCAGGTATCTGGGAATGTGCCCCTCCAGGATAAGGGGGGATGATTGTGCTCTGTCACACCTGATTGTGCTCTGTCACACCTGTCTCAGAAAGAAAAGTTAATTTCCAAGACCAAGAGTAGTGCCACAGCCAGGCGTGGTGGTGCATGCCTGTACTCCCAGTACTTGGGAGGCTGAGCCAGGAGGATCACAGTTTCAAAGCCAGCCTCAGTAACTTAGTGAGGCTCCCAGAAACTTAGTGAGACCCTGTTTCCAAATAAAAATAAAATAGGGCTGGGAGTGTAGCTCAGAGGTAGAATGCCCCTGGGTTCAGTCATCCCCAGGGGCCATGGTGTCTAATGGGAAAGGGAGGACTGGAGGTTCATGTGAACACAGCTCTCCCCTCCTGGAGACCTAAACAACTTTGCTCGGAGTTTATTCTTTATTAACAGCGCTTCGTTGGCACTCACCTCTAAAACAGATGTTCTGTTTTGTGTGTTGTTTGCTTTGCAGATGTGGGTGGAGCTGGGCTTGGCATTTGCATAAGCCAGAGCCGGGAATGTGTAACATTTATGCGGCTCCCACAAACTCCTCAGCCTCGGCTTTTTCTTTCTGTCTTTTTTAATACTATCATCGGTGCATTGTAATTATACATCATAGTGAAGTTCAAAGCAATACAGACATACATGCACACAGCACTTGGTGTTTCCCGTCAGAGCTCCTGCCCCCGCAGTACATGTTTGTGAGATTTGTAGAGATACCTTCATCTATGGACACAGGACTATTTAAACTGTTTCCTTCCTCAATTCTCCTTTTCCCTCTCCGCACCTCCCTCCTCCAATCCCCATTCACTTTTCTACTGGTCTCTCCCCTCATTTGTCTGAAGTCCCTTTTGTTTCCTACGTAAACTAGAACCCTTGACTACCCCAGAAACCCTGTACCCTAGAATACATACAAACCTTGACTTTCTGAGACTGGCCGATCTCACTTAGCGTAATATTCTCCAGTTCCCTCCACTTTCCTGAAAAATAACATAATTTTGTTCTTCTGTGTGGCTGTGTAAAATTCCATTGTGTATATCTACTACATTTTCTTTATCCATTCGTCTGTTGACGGACACCTGAGTTGGTTCCATAATTTGGCTATGGTGAATTGTGCTGCTATAAACATAGATGCGCATGTATCATTGTCGTGTTCTGATTTTAATTCTTTGGGAAAGATATACTAGCTTCTGCCCTTGGTCCTTTTGCAATTACAGGGAACTTGAGCTATGGCTCTAACTGGGTGTCTACTTCTCCCATGCATCATAGAGGTGCTGGGGTCCAAACAAGACTCAGGGCTCAGAACCCGCTGCCCGAGTCCTGCCCAGGCTCTGCCTCTCGTAGGTAGAATGATGTCGGGCCGGAACTATTCCTTTCTTTTTCTTTCCTAACAGTAAAATTGGGCATAAGAACTTTCTTACATTACTCCCAGGACTGTCGACCATTCCCAGAGTTTTATATGATGGTGCTATTCGGAAACTTCTGTCTCACAGTCAAAAATTAAAAAAAAAATAACAACAGCTGGGCGTAGAGGCCCAGGTTTGTAATCCTAGTACTTGGGAGGCTGAGACAGAAGGATCCGGCAGAGACAGGAGGCCCTCTGCAACTTAGCGAGACCCTGTTTCAAAATAAAGAATAAAAAATAGGGCTGGGGGTGTAGCTCAGAGGTAAAATGCCCCTGGGTTCAATCCCCAGTACCACAAAAATATTAAATTAAAATAAAATAAATAAATGAAAATAATAACAAGAAGGGCCCGTGGCCAAAGACTCACGAAGAAGCATCACAATTATTTACACAAAAGCAATAGGTTCCGCTTGAGCACTCAGTGGTATGATTCTTATAAATAGCTTGTGTTGAATTTCCTGAATTTTATAAACAAATACATGTTCTTTTTAAAAAATGGGAAGAAAAAAATCATACTACTCAAAACAAGAGATAACAATTTTGAGCATTTTCGTATTATATTCTTCCTGGCTACATGTGTCTGTGTAACACGTACCCATAGAAATGCACGTTTTACTTTCTTACAAAATTGGGATCATAACACATGTGAATCATTCATGTGATTAGCTATTTCCTTTGGCGAGGTTTCCAAAAGTAAAATTACCTAGTCATATGGTAGATCTTTGAAGGCTCTTCCTAAGTTCTTCTGCATCGTTTGAGAAAAGCTACCGATTTATAATGCCACCAGTAGGGAATGAGGATACTTATTTTACAGCAGGCTCCCAAACGCTAAGTATGATCATCTGTTCAAAACCTTTGCCAAATTTCATTTCTTTGGTTATTATAAAAGCTGATTTGTAAAATACTGGTTGAGCATTTCTGTTTCTTATTTTGCACATTGTATTAGTCAGGAAAGTTCTGGGGGGCAAATGAAAGAAAATCTGACTTACAGTGATGGGAAAAAAGAGAGATTTTAAGAAGTCTAAAGAATGGTCTTTAAGTTTTGGTTCAGCCGCTCAACAGTATCAAAGACAGTATTTTTGCCAATCTCATGGCCTGAGATGCACAGAGGCAAGATGGCTGCCAAAGACCCAGCTTCAGTCTCTCTCTCTCTCTCTCTCCTTAGTGAGGCCCTCCGCAACTTCGTGAGACCCGGTTTCAAAATAAAGTATAAAAAATAGGGCCGGGGGCATAGCGTGGAGGTAGAACGCCCCTGCGTTCAATCCCCGGTACTGCAAAAAAAAAAAAAAAAAAAAAAAAGACACAGCTTCAGGTTCCTCTTCAAGTCAGGAAGAAGGGGACAGGGCATCACATCCGTCCCTTCTCTGAACATGAATATTCCCTCCCTTTGAAGATTCCTGCTCACATAAAATTGACCGGGATCATGCCACCTGTTCCCCCTACCCACAAAAGCGGTTGGAGAAGGCGATTAAGTTTTCTAGCCTCTGTAATGGAGGTGGGCAAGAATCAAGAGAGTGGAAAATGGAGATTGGATTCCCCAACAGTGGTGGTCTTGTCATTCCTACATCCGTACCATGCCCTCCTTTCTACTGACACATAGATTGGCAGCAGCCCCCCTCCCCCCCGGTAGCTCTTAGAAGCAGCACCAGCTATCATCTCGTAGACGCCACCACTGGGCATGTTCGGAGCCCATGCTACAGAGCTGGACCACAGACCAACGTCTGCATGCACGAAGCAATCTGCCTGTGACGCGGGCTCATGGGAAGCCACGGCTGCTCCTTCCATCCATGACACCTCAGCACACCTGTCATGTTTTTTCACAAAAGCCACCATGCAAAACCCTCATTTTCTTGCTTAAGGTATGCTGGAAGAAAACACATGTTTATGTCAGGGGCCCCCAGTGCCTGGGGCCCCGCCAAGTAAATTCCGCACATACTCCTAGCCCGAATGTTATGGAGACCCTCACCAGCTCACTCCAGACTTCCCCCACAATGTGGTCTGTCCACAGTCAGACGATGGTACAGTGGCTAAAGTTTCATGTATAGAGTTCCATGTATAGAAATACGTTTGTTTCCCCATTCATTATATACACTTGATTTCATTAAAGCTGTCCTTTAAAACACAAAAATCCTTTTTTTTAATTTAAAGTAAAATCTGTGGCTGTTTGCGTGATGAGACATCACCAAGTTTTGATACAGAACTGCCTAGGCTCAAATCCAGGTTCTGCTGCTTCTCCCGTGGGACCAGGACGTGTCACTTAACCTCGGCCACCTCCCAGTGTCCTCGCCTATGAAATATCAGAGCAGAAAACCAGACACACTCTTATGAGGATATTCAACAAGCCTGGCATGTGATCAGTGCTTAATGAAGAATTTATTATTATCAGCATTACTATAGTAAAATGTGATGTGTATAATATGTGTATGTAAGTACTGTGGAGGTGACATGCACTAATATCTTTAGGTAGCACATTAATTCCTCTGGAATGTATTTTGATGTATATAGGAAGATCTAGTTAGATCTTTTCCCAACTATGTTAATTTTTTAATCCCGCTTCTTGATTAACCCATCTGTTCCTTGTTGTATTTCCTTCCTTCCTTCCTTCCTTCCTTCCTTCCTTCCTTTTATTTTTATTATATTTTATTTTATTTTTTACCAAATAACTGGGGATTGAACCCAGGGGTATTCTATCTCTGAGCTACACCTCCAGCCCTTCTGAATATTTGTTCTGAAACAGGGTCTTGCTAAGTTGCTGACAGCCTCACTAAGTTACTGAGGCTAGTCTCGAACCTGCAATCCTCCTGTCTCAACCTCTCAAGTACTGGGATTACAGGTATGTGCCACCATGCCTGGTATTTTCTTTTTGTATGTAGTACTATTTTTATGTGGACTAAGGTCTATTGGAACACTCCCTGCCTGACACTAATAGAATTTTATAGAGCACTAACTTGCCATTTTATATAGAATATTATATAGCACTTGTCGTTTGAGTTGCCAGTGTCCATTCAAAGACGGTATGCTAAAGACTGGAAAAATAACTTGCAAATTATATTCAGAAACAATCTAGAGGAACTGCAAAGTCAAATGTAAGAAGTAACATGATTATTTTAATCTTGGAGGAGAAAAGTATCTAATAGTCAATAGAGGCTTACTAGGTGCCAGACAGGGAGCTGAAGGCCTCGTGAACCAGTTCAGGGAATCCTTCCATCCACCACGGCCTTGGCGCCCACTGCGCGGTCGGGAGAGTGAGGTCAGAGATGTTCACCACATGGCGATGGCAGAACTGGGCTCTGTCCTGAGGGTCTGGGCTCGGAAGCCCTGCTAGAGGGAGGTTGGCCTATCACTTGTCTCTGTGCAAGGAAAGAATCTCTAAGCACAGACAACATGGAAAGGAATCTCTCTCTCTCTTTCTCATACTGTGCACACATTTTGATCCAATAATGTCAGAACATATAAAGGAAAAAGCCATAGACATGCACAAATATTTATCTTTGTTTTACTTATAATAGCTACCCTAATGTTCAGCATTATAGGATTGTAATGAAGTAAATAATGACATATTTATGCAGAGGGAAAACTAGTGCACTGGAAGAATATTTAGTGATATGAAGAAATAATGAATAGTATAGAAATAGCTGATATAAAGCCGGGCGTGGTGGCGCACGCTTGTAATCCCAGTACTTGGGAGGCTGAGACAGGAGGATCTGGCTTCGCGGCCAGCCTCAGCTACTTAGTGAGCCCCGCCGCAACCTAGTGAGACCCTGTTTCAAAATAAAGGATAAAAAATAGGGCTGGGGGTATAGGTCGGAGGTAGAATCCCCTGGGTTCAATCCCCAGTACCACAAAAAAAAGAAATAGCTGATATATTCAAACAATGGAATATTATACATTATGAAAACTAAGAGAGACACAGTAAGATGCTCACAATGTATAACTGAATAAAGAAAGCAATATATACAAAGTCATACAGTATGATCCAATTTATAACATAAAATGTTATATATCATATAAATTTATGTATATAAAAAAGTAAACAACCATCTATTTATTTTCTAAGTCAATTCTCATTTTTCTATAATGGGATTGGTTTCTGTTAGATGGCTGGCCAGAGCCAAGCTCCATATTATAAAGGCTTTCACTTACTGGAAAAGTGCCCCTAACTGAACCCCCCCCCATATCTTGCTTGGCACAGACTGCAGGGGCCTTTAGATAACTCCTTTCCTGCCTCAGGGACCCCCACTTTCCCTCATTAGGAGCAACCTGCCAGAATTTGCATCTCCCTCTTGATTAGCCTACCTAACCCCTCAGTCTGTAAGGGGCCATGGGCTCCATCCTTTCCTGGAGACCCCAATCTGCAGATTTTATCCCAATAAAGCCTGTTCTACCTCAGAGCCATCTCCCTCGCTCTCCCTCCCCTCCCTCTGATCCCCCTTTCAGGTTCAAGGAAGAAACTATTAGCTACCAAACTTACGGCTTTTCCCTTCTTTCTTGCTAACCAAACCCTAATATTGTTACATAAACTGGACTACCCTAGGGCATGAATCATGGTTGGTCTACGCTGAGAGTGAACATGATTTCAAATAAGTTTAATTACACACTTGTTAAGGGAAAAAATGAAAGAAAAAAATGAGAAATGAGGAAGTATCTTCTTTTGTCTGTTCGGGTTTGAATAACGAAATGCTATAGAGCAGGTGACTTGGAGACAGCAGGAAGTCGTTCTTCACCTTCTGGAGACTGGGAGGTGCAGTCCGGGTCTGGTGGGGGCTTCCTGTGTTCTCTATGGTGTCCTCACAGGGAGACCAGACAGCTCTAGGGTCTCTTTTATAAGGGCACTGATCACATTCATGAGGCTCCACCCTCCCGACTTCAAGCTTCCTAGGGCCCTGCCTACCATCACCTGGGGTGACCATTTCAACATTTGAATGAGGGAAGACATAAACACTCAGACCAGAACAGAAGACATGAGTGTTTTCAACAGAAAAAGAAGGAGGAGGAGGAGGAGGAGGAGGAGGAGGAGGAGGAGAAGGAGAAGAAGGAGGAGGAGGAGGAGAAGGAGGAGAAGGAGGAGGACCAGGAGAGGAGGAAAGAATTAGGTGAAAACCAAATTAAGAGGTATAAAAATATTTAATTGAAGCCAGGCTAGGTGGTGCACGCCTGTAATCCCAGTATTTGGGAGGCTGAAACAGGAGGATCACTGGTTTGAGTCCAGTCTCAGCAATTTATTGAGACCCTCAACAACTTAGCAAGACCCTGTTTCAAAAAATATAAAAATAAATAAAAAGGGCTGGGGTGCAGTTCAGAGATGGAATGCCCCTGGGTTCAATCGCTATTACCCACCCCCTAAAAAAAAAAAGTTTAATTGCACTTGGAGTCGGAAACACACCAAAGCCGCAAAGACAACTGTGTGATTCTGCACTGGTGAAGGTGGGCGGGGCTCCCGTGGGAGAATGGATTAGTACGCTTTCACCTGAATAACTTTTATACATGAGAATTTGACTTTGTAGGTTTTTTACAATGCGGTAGTTTTATTCTATAATGTATCTTAAGAAGGTGATTTAAACGGTGGGCAAAGTTGAGTTATTTATAGCAATAAAATATCAAGGGTCTATGTGTCTAGCATGAAGGAAAGGCTCCCTCTGAGGGAACATGACCTCCTTCTTCAAATATGATTATTGAGAGACTTAAAGACAGGGGAAGGTTGAAATAATAGCTCTCCAAACAATCAACATTGTATATGCCACATATCAACAATGTATGGGAATCGGGGGGGGGGTAGAGGAGAAGGATATACAGAAAGAAAAATGGAGGGAAATACGCCAGCACATAGCAAGAGTTACCTTGGGAATGGACAAAATATGTACTATTTTTCTATTTGATATTTGTCCGTATATTTCTGCATTCCCTATAATGTCCATTTATTTCATTGAAAAGACCAGAATAAACGTAAATATAAAGAGTGAGTGATAATTACAGTAAAAAAAACCACACTTACTTCATAAGAAAATGAGTTCCTTTTGCGAAGCCCACAAGCCGTATCACCAAGGATGTGAGCACCCCGCCCCACATTCTGAGCACTTTCTCCAGAAAGCAGCTCTGAGGAGCAGTCTGACCTGAGAGACCGTTAAAGAGTATCACACAGTGTGGTGCACACACCTGTAATCCCAGTTCTTGGGAGGCTGACACAGGAGGATAGCAGGTTAGAGACCAACCTCAGCAACTTATCAAGACCCTCAGCAACCTAGTGAAACCCTGTTTCAAAATAAAAATTAAAAAAAAAACTTAAAAAAGGACTGTAGGTGTAGCTTGTAGGTAGAATGCCCCTGGATTCAATCTCCAGTACCACACACACACACACACACACACACACACACACACACACATGTGCGTGCAGTGGTGCCCACCCATCTCCCTGGGTCTCCTGCTCTGTCAGACCCTCTGGTCACACTCTTCGAGGACCCCACAGGCCAGCCCCAAACCTAGCAGAGCCTTTCGGGACACTTCTGTAGGGCTGAGCTTCCATCGCCATAATCTATGTGTCCTGTGTCAAGAGCTGATTTTCTCTGCAGTAAAGAAATTTTTTCTGTGTTTTCTATGATGAACATATATTAATACTCTATATTCGGAAATGTTAGAAATCAATTTCCATGACATCGTAAGCAAAGACACATATTCGGAAGCAGCTCAGCAAGGTGAATTTTACCTTTTGCCAAAAGGGATCCTGCCACCAGTAAAGTTAGGTAGGCTAGAACAAGGTGGCAGAATGGGACTTCTGTGCTGTGCTCCTGTTGGTGGGGGCGTGGCCTCACGATCTTTGCGCCATTGGCTGAAGGGTTGCCGGGGGAGGGGTTGGCACTTACAATTTCCAGAAAATGCTATCTTTACAAAAAACACAAGCACACACAAGGTTCCACAATGGCGGTTCTACAAAATGGAGCCTAAGTCAAGCTATTCCTTTGGTAGAAAAAGTCCAATTATATTCTCACGGAAAGATATGATCACATTTTAAAGATAGAATATTCTTGGAAATTTACTGAAGGGGCTGTAAAAGTAAAGATCCAAGTAAGGAATATTTGCAACTCTTCCTCAGATAAGCTTCTAGCGCTCAGTCCTCTCAGAGTCCAGCACACCGCAGCCCTGTAGTCTGCAGAATGTGCTGCAGCTCCTTCCCACACAAGAGAAGGAGTCCTTTCTGCCTGCTTTTGTAAATAAAGCTTTATTGGAACACAGCCATGCACAACCATTCACCTAAGTCATCTGTGACTACGTTCGTGCCGCAGTGGCAGATTTAAGTCGCTGCCAACAGATTGTGGCTGAAAATTTCTCTTACCTGGTCCTTCCCAGAAGCAGCTTGCCAAACTGACATTTGCATGTGGTGGCATTGAAAACGATCAGGTTTGCAAAGTCAGTCTCCGAGAAGCCATGGAGGTTTCTTTCGGTGGTGCTGCGTTTCCTAGTTTGACATCAAGCTTCCCTTAGGGAAGTCCTTTGGATTGCCTCTGGCTGCAAGAAACAGAAGCCCCAACAATGGCGAGCAGTGCAGGGCTGTGCTAGTGCAGGGCTGGCCCAGCCGGGGCCACCTGGCCGCCTCCTGCTTTCTTTCCATCCTTAGCAGGGAGCCTCCTGCCCTGTGCTTTGGCCTTAGGATCACAAGGTGGCTGCAGCACTCACTGTCCTCACACCCACCATCCAGCAGAAAGAAGGAAAAAGATGAGCAGACCAAATGCAGAAAGCAATGCCCTTTTGTCCAGGAGGCTGCTCTTCCTGAGACTCGCAGCTCCCTCTCAGTGCCCTGAGCTTTTTCACGGGGCTTCCTCAAGCGACAATGTTACCGTTTGGAGCAACACTGTGGGCTCTTGTTCTTAGCTAGTTTAGAAAAAGTTACCCAGAACTACTGTTGCAAGCTTGAACAAAGTTTTATTACTACAGAAAGAAATGGGAGACAGAGTAATCAAAGCACTACGCCAGAGGTGACACAGTGGAGTGCCTTGAAAGTAAGGCACTGATGCCTTTGAACATGTACAATTTTTATAAGAATCAATTATCTCTTGTTTCTTATCCTGCTTAACCAATAGTCTTCTTTTCCCACCAAAAGCAGGTGCAATTCCGTCAGTTATCTCTGTTGTGTAAGTCCTTCTTGTTAGCCTTCTTTGTTCATCCTCACAGGGGCAGACATCACTGATCAAAATATGTTACTTGGTTGGCAAGGTCAGGGGGCTTCGTGAAGCTTGCTTTGCTTTTATTAAAGTTTAAAGCGTGTGTATTGCCCACCTGCGTCCTTGGTGAGTTCTCAGCATCTCCTTATCTCTATCTGCTAGAAGTTACTTATTATGTTGAAAACTTGTTTTATAATAAAAAAAAGAAAATAAACAAGAATATAGTCTTTTAAAGTATGGAGGATTTGGGACTATAACTATTAGTAATTAATATTGGGTTAATATAGCTTGCTTTTTCATCTTTTAATGTTAGCCTTAGCTGTTGTGAAAGTCTATAATTCTTTTCTAATTGCATGTGTCTGTGCCTGCAACATTCAGTGTTTAGCTGGACTAACAGCCAACTTTTAGCTGACGAAGGTCAACCTTGGCTGCAGCTCTCGGCTGACAACTTAGAGACAGAAAAAAGGATTTTATGGTTCTGCCTGAATATGAGAGCTTGTTCTCACTATTAGCAATTGATACCTATTAGCAATCAATGCCAGCCCAATCCCCATCAACAAGCTTGCTGGGGCAGGTCATTTTTCCTTAGCTATGCATGTGGGGGCCCCAAACCATACAAAGGTTGTCTTAGGAAGAGAGAAGGGGGGAAATAAATATATGAGACGGGCAACTGGCAGCGGCTGCTGCAAACTTACTCAGCTTCACCACCAAGCCCCTGTGGACACACTAAGCGCTTGGCGTCCACTTTCAAATGGTTTCACCATGCGGGGGAAATGAATACAGACTCCAGACACTCAGGAACCTTGCCTCCCACCCTCGCCACACGCCAGCCAGCCCTGTTTCCTCCCATCAGGGTCCTTCCTAGCGCCCTGACGACACCCTCCTGTCTCTCCCCAACAAGGCTCCCAAGGGGTTGGGGACCCATCCACCCGGCTGTCAGCTGCTCACCAGGAGAGGTAGGAAGTAACTTCTCCTTGCCTTCTCCCCATCCCCCTTTCAGGGGAGGTGACTTGCACCTGAAAAGGTGGCTCCTTCCAGAGGTCCCCAATGCAGACTGTGGCCCAGGCCCCCGTCCCTACAGCGTCGACTCACCTAGGAAAATCGCCCTCCACTTCTGAATGGTCCCTCCTTTCTACCGTGGAACTCTGCCAGGGAGTTCTTAAACAGTTCCAACTTTCCTCCTTCCCTGAACATTTTAATAGCATAAAAAAAACCAAACAAAATATGCATAATCTTTAAACCCAACAAAGCTTTCTTCATGAAAGCATTACCCTTTCCAAATGTTTTCCCTCCCCCCACTTCCTCTTCAGTGCGGATGAATTATAGATGTGAAAGACAATTTATCATTCTGAGCTATGATGCCAATGATCCATTTTCTCGGCGGGGGCCAAATTTACAGATGGGCGCAGACATGGAGGATGCGAGGACTGAACGCAGGTGGTGCTGAGCACCCGCCCACCAGACCCCACCGGCTGCAGGCTGTGTCCCGGGTTCCCAAGCAGCCACCTTCATGGATTTCTTGGGCATCTTCTCTCTACTTAGCTGGCACCTGAGGCAGAAAGGTGCTGAGAATCATAAAACCAGGAGCGATGCCAGCGGATTCTAAAGAGCAAAGGCTAAAAATGACTCCTGACCGACTTCCTAATTTTAAAGACTAAAATTTCAAGGCCCAAAGAGGTCAAGATGTCCAAGTCTCCAATCCTGAGTTTAGTTAAGTTACTTCAATGCGATTTGATTGCGTTCTGTTCTCTCCCTCCTCCTTCTTCTCCTTCTTCTTCTTCTTCTTCTTCTTCTTCTTCTTCTTCTTCTTCTTCTTCT
>PVJS01050036.1:0-14461 GCA_004027185.1 Glis glis | reverse complement strand
CCTCCCCCCCACATGTAGCACTGAGAATGATGTTGGTATAATCTCATATATACACATTGTTTATGACAGTAATTCCATAGATTCACTTCTTTCTTACCCTTCCCCTTCCCTTGTACCCCTTCCCTTGCACCACTGAGGGTTCTCCCTTGTCATTGGAGTCCCTTTTGTGTCCCCACTACTCCCTAAATTGTGCATATTAATGAAAACATATGTCCCTTCTTTTTTTTGTGATTGACTAATCTCACTTAACATAATGTTCTCCAGATCTTTCCATTTTCTTGCGAATGCTGTTATTTTGTTGTTCTTTATTGCTGAGTAGAATTCCATTGTGTGTATTTCCCATAATTTTGTAATCCATTCATCTGTTGATGGACATCTAGGTTGGTTCCATAATTTGGCCACTGTGAATTGTGCTGCTATGAACATGGGTATGCATGTATTACTGTTGTTTTCTAGTTTCAATCCCTTTGGTATGATACCCAATCTGAAATTTCTTCTTAAAAATGTCTCCATTTGCCTAAATCCTACCCAAGGTCCATTTCAAATGGGTGCCACATTCCTCTTGGAAATGTAACATCTTGTTAATATTTCTCCTGGAAAGGGTCAGCCCTGCCCATCTGTTTTTGCTCCATTTCAGAGTAACCATCTTTAAGAAGCACTGGCGCGCCCAAAGACACACCCCAAGATCACTGGTCCATGGACTGACGCCCCGACTCCAGGTTCGTTCCTGGCTTCATTTCTCCCTTTGATTTCTCAGGCTTGTTTGTTTTCACATGATGGCTATGCATCCTCTTCTTTGCTTGATCTGGGTACCTGTCCATTCTGATCATCATGTAATTGGTTTTCCAAATACTGTCTACGCTCCAAGTTAGAGCTGCCCTCACCTGCTGTGAATCGCCCTCCATTGAATCCCCTTCACCCCACCCACCCTCAGCTGGTCTCTATTCAGGAAGGGCCCTGACTGTAGAGTATGGAAATATGCTGGGGGAAACTCATATACATGCAAATCCCTGGGCCTCACTCTTAGACTGTGAATCAGTAGGTCTGATGTGGACCCCAAGAATGGACATTTTTCCAAGTACCATAGGGGTTTCTGATGCAGAGAACCCATGACCACACCCTGAGAAACCCAAGTTGTACCTATTCAATCTCACTTTCTAATTTCAAAACTTTATCCGTCTTCTTAGGTGTGCTTCTTCACTCTCCTCTCACTCAGTCTCAGCAGGTGATTTAATGCAGTGGTTCTCAAACTTTCCTTTATATTACAACCAGCTGGGAGGCTTACAGAAATCCCAGTACAACCCACTTCCCATACCGAATAAATCAAATCTTTTTTTGGAGTTAATTAATTTTTAATCAAGGTATAATTACATATAGTAAATGCACAGATACTAAATATCTAGTTCAATGAATATTGACAAATGTATGTGAGTATTGAATACCATTTTTTATCAATATACAGGACATTTACATTGATCTAGAAAGTTTACTCTTGTCCTTTCTGGTCAACTTTTCTCCCCTCCCAGATACAACTGCTATATTCATTTTTATTTTCATAGATTGCCTGATCTTATTTTTTTTGCCTGATCCATATTTTTTTTGCCTGATCTTCATGCAATCAAGATAGAATCACACAGAGTTAGTTACTTTGTCTCTGGTTTATTTTGCTCAACAAAATGTTCCTAAGATTCATCTATGCTTGGAACCAGTATTCTTTAAATGTTTTGAAGTACTTATAATATGCAGTCAACTTGAAAATTGGAATTTATTCTAATCATTATCAACTTTGACTATAGATTGTGATAACCTGGAGACCTTTAACAAATACCAATGCATATGCCCCCCTTCAAAGTTTCTGATTTAAGGGGTCTATGGTGGGATCTAAGTATTTGTGTTTCTAAAAGCTCCCCAATTGATTCTAATATTTTTCTAGGGTCTGAAACTGAAGCAGGGGGAACTTAATATTCCAAGGTGCACAGTGGTAGAACTTTTATTTAAGTCTAAGGGGGTAAGCATGCCCTCTTATAATCTCTGGGCTCACCTCAGAAATAATGGAATTGCACCTCTAGTTCATGCAGATCTTCCTCCACCTTTCTTTCCTGTCTCAGAGAAGTTGATGGCCTTTCTCTTTTCCATTTATGCTCATGATTTAACAATAGCTATTTCATGAATGTTTGCTGTATGCTAGTGAGTTTTATATATTATTTCATTTAGTCTTAAAACAAAAGTGGTTTGCAAATAGACAAAATAAGAGAGAAAGGGGTTATAGAGCCTGTAAAGGTGTGAATCAGGATTTGAACACATGCTAATGGCTCCAGGAGCCATGCCTCCCAACTATTTCATGTTCCTTGTCTTTTATTTTTTATTTTTATTTCAAATTTTTTTGTATTGGGGGTTGAATCCAGGGGCATTCTACCTCTGAGCTACACCCCCAGCCTTTTTTATTTTTGAAACAGGGTCACTAGGTTGCTGAGAGTCTCAATAAATTGCTGAGGCTGGTCTTGAACCTGCAATCCTCCTGTCTCAGCCTCCTAAGTACTGGGATTACAGGTGGTGTGCGCCTCCACGCTCGGCAATTCCTTGTCTTTTAATTATCCCTTTTCAAGCTCTCCATCTCTATTGGATTTTTTATTTACCCCAATCTACAATAATGCTTAAGTTCAGTGTATTCTAAGGAAAGAATAAATGTTTAAAAACCTTCCTTTAAACGTGTCCTCCACCAAGCTACATCTTTATCACTTTTTACTCATCACTTCCAACAAATTTCAACTTCCCGTTTGGCCCACTGCACAAGTGACTTTGGCCTCTACCGGGTAGCTAAGTGGTTCCGAGGTCGCAGATAATTTCTTAGTTACCCGATTCAATCTTCTCAGCTTAGTTGTTATTCTGTTAAATTCTTGACCACTGTTTCTCCATATTCCTTTTTCAGATGTTCAACTGACTGGACAAAGGCCAGGGGAGACAGCTTAGTCTCAGCTAGTAATTAAGATCTAAAGAGCTTAGTATAACCGGGCGTGGTGGCGCACGCTTGTAATCCCAGTACTTGAGAGGCTGAGACTGGAGGATCCGGGTTCGCAGCCAGCCTCAGCTACTTAGTGAGGCCCCCCCACAACTTAGTGAGACTCTGTTTCAAAATAAAGAATAAAAAAGAGGGCTGGGGGTGTAACTTGGAGGTAGAATGCCCCTGGGTTCCATCCCCAGTACCGACAAACAAACAAACAAAAAAGATCTTAGTATTCCGGTAAATGAGGACCAAAACTCTTTGTTCTAGTAATTACTTAATAACAATAGACAATTGTTACTGCCTGCTATGTACCTATTTAAGGTGTTGTGTAATATCCAAAGAAGAGAATGTGAGCTGCTTTCTCTTGAGGGGTTGGCAATCTTGTTGAATGGGCAAGATTCGATGAAGGAGGCACTTCAATCGACACGATGTACATGCAAAAAATTATTGGTGCCAATCTCAATATCGTGTACCAGGAAAGAGAGAGAGCAGGGTGGGTGCCAGGGGAAAGCTCACCGAGTGCTGTGTGCATGCATATCTCTGTCACTCTGAACTTCATCATGATGTATGATTGCAGTGCACTGATAAAAAAAAATGAAAAGACTCAAGTTTATAAAACTATCGTAGTTTTTAAAATTATTAAACAGTTTAAAAATGAACAAGTGCTATATTGTATGGTACAGACTATGAGTGAAGTATGTGTTCAGAGGAGAAAAATGTATTTATGGGCAAATATATTTCATTAAACCTTAAAGAAATGATAAAATTTGAATCTGAGAGGTCGTATTGTCCAAGTCAGGGACTTGCAAAGGTGAGGAGCTCAATTTCTTGATGAAGTTCTCTATTCTCTGATTTTTTTTTTCTTTTTTAGTACTAGGGATTGAACCCAGGGGTATACTACCTCTGAGCCACACATTCAACCCTATTTTATTATTATTTGAAACAGGGTCTCACTACGTTGCTGAGGCTGGGCTCGAACCTGTGATCCTCCGGTTTTAGCCTCCCAAGTACTAGAACTACAGGCATGTGCCACCACGCCCAGCACTCTCTGACTTCTTTATACTCCTTTTCTACACTGCATTTTCTTTAGTCTTTCCCTGCCTCCATTGGTCCATATACTTCACATGTAATGCTGCCTGAGCAGAGAGCAATCCCATCTTTTGACTGTGGCCATCCTGTCTAGTTCTACTAACTGCCTAGCTCTTTTTGTACTTCTAGAAGACCCCAACACTGTCGCCCAAATTATACTGGGATTGGATGGACAATCTAATTAATCTCTTTCCCAATATTTTCTAAATTGTCCAAAATGGTCCCCTCTTTTTTTTGTGGTACTTGGGATTGAACCCAAGGGAATTCTACTCCTGACCTACACCCCCAGCCTGACTTTGCTTTAATTTTGAAACAGGGTCTTGCTAAGTTGCAGAAACTGGCTTTAAATTTACAATTCTCTTGACTCAGCCTGCCAAGCGCTGCAAGTACAGGAGAATACCACTGCACCAGTCAGAGCCCCCTTTTAAAGAAGTATACACAATGACACATCATTTTGAAAACATCTGAAAGTCACCAAATGCTGTTCACATAGAAGCACAGCAAGTGACTCATGCTGGCCTGACAATAACATGCATCCTTTTCTAAGAAATTTACCTTTAAGCTTCTGTTAGATATTTACCATTGAGATCCCTTTAATCTGGAACTAGTCTTGCAGAATGATGTGTCTAACCACTGCTTTTCCTAGGTGGATTCAAAGATGCCTTAGAAGGGAATCTCCTTTCCCAACTAATTAAGCTGCTTTCAAATCTACAACCCAGGCCTCACACTCTGGTACCATCTCCCTCCGCTCTATCATAATCTCTTCCTCCTCATCAAACACATACTGTAGGAATCTGGAAGCCATCACAATAGTCGAATCTGTCGCCAAGTAGAATGTAGATCAGAGCCTTGTTTTATTTCATCAGTACATCTTCAGTGAGCCATCCACTTGAAAGGCGTTAGAAAGTAAGTCAACCTGGTATTTTAAAAAAATCAGGTCATTTCATGAGAATGCTGTTATTATACTAAGCATATCCTATTATGGCCAAAGTTATAAAAAAGTAGAACGAGGCCATGACTGGCCAGGAATGACATGGTCAGCCATAGTTGGAACACTGGAAACACGTGCTTCATGATTATCCAAAGTCTGGTGAACGACAACTAAGGGAGAGAGAAACAGAATTGTCTGTGTTTCGACCAACTATTTGTTCTTTTCTCAATAAAACTCTGCATGAGAGCCAAGAGTATTTCTAATGTGTTATTTCCCTCTTCTTTTCCCTGCCAACCCCCAATTCAGTAATCAATGGCTCTTGGGAGAATGCTACCTGAATTTGCCTTCTCTGCAGAGTTTCACAGGGCTTTTATAGAGCAGAAAACTCTAAGATGTCAGCGCTTCCTAATTAGAGAGGTTTTGATCTATGGATCATGATGGAGATAAACCCCATCCCCTGCTTCAAGGCAGCAATGGCAGCTCACGGCAGGTGGCACCTGTGCTTCTTGAGTTGTGTGAGTTTCAGTGCTGGAATCCTGTTCCATTGGATGCTAATTTATAGAAGAAAGTGAGTTTCTGAACCTGGGCAAGAGGCCAATTTTACCCTTACACAAGTCCTTCACTTCAGGTTGTTCAAGGACAACCTCAGAGTCCTGAGTTTGAAGCCTCATATATAGGCTCAAAGAGTGACATCATTTTCTAATATAAATTGTTCTAAAGATAATATTCTCTTTCTATAGAGACTTTACATTGGCTAATATTTTTCATATACTTTTATTGGTGCATTATAGTCTCACATTATGGTATAGTTCAGAGTGATAGGGACATCCGTGCACACAGCACTTGGTGACCTCCCCCCAGCTCCCTCCCCACTCGCTCTCCTTCCCCATACAGGAGATTGAGATTGGCATCGGCAATTTCACATATGTACATAATGTCAATGGAAGTGTTGCCTTCAGTAACTGTCCCCCGCCCCCTAGATCCCCTCCACTGCTCCACTGGGTTTTTTCCTCCATTATCTACAGTCCCTCTTCTATCCCCATTACTCCTCCTAGCTTCTGCATATGAGAGAAAAGAGATGACCCTTCAGTTTCTGGGACTGGCTAATCTCACTTCAGGTCCACTCATTTTCCTGCAAATGATATAATTTTGTTCTTTTTTATTGCTGAGTAGAATTCCATCGTGTGTATATCCCATAATTTTGTAATCCATTCATCTGCAAATGATATAATTTTGTTCATTATTGATGAATAGAATTCCATTGTGTTTGTATCCCATAATTTTGTAATCCATTTATCTGCAAATGGTATAATTTTGTTCTTCTTTATTGCTGAGAATTCCATTGTGTGTATATCCCATAGTTTTGTAATCCATTCATCTGAAAATGATATAATTTTGTTCTTCTTTATAGCTGAGAATTCCATTGTGTGTATATCCCATAGTTTTGTAATCCATTCATCTGCAAATGATATAATTTTGTTCTTCTTTATTGCTGAGTAGAATTCCATTGTGTGTATATCCCATAGTTTTGTAATCCATTCATCTGCTGATGGACTTGCATGGCTAGTATTTTTTTCATTGCAAAGGACCATGATGTAGGTGGGAATTTTAGTTAGAGTAAGAAGTAGTATTTATAGGTAAACATTAAAAGATACAGACAATTAGTTCATAGTAATCATCTCCTGATGTAGACAATTTAGGGTACTGGATTATGGTATCTTATTGGTTGATAAAGCAATGGTTCCAGTCAAGTGGCTCAGCTACCCCCAGAATGGGCTGCATAGTAAAAATGGAGGGCATGGAACATTGGTTTTGCATGGACCTCCATGATCCTGACCTTAGGCTTGTCACTTGGACTTCTATAGTTCTCAATATCCTTCATAAAGTGAGCCCATAAGATTGGATTAAAAAAAAAACAAATTCTTAAAAATTCCAGTAAAATACACAGTATAAGATTTAACACCTTAATCATAAAATGGCGCTAAATACTTGCATCTAGCCCTAGAACTTTTCATCTTGCAAAACTGAAACTCCACGCTCATTAACCAGTTACTCCCCATGTCCCCTTCTCTCAGTCGCTGGCAGCCACCACTCTACTTTCTATCTCTATGAACTTGACAACTCTACTAATCATGCAGTACTTATCCCTTTGTGACTGTTTTATTTCATGTAGCATAATGTCCTCGAGGTCCATCCACGTTGTACCATGTGTCTGAATTTCTTTCTCTTTTAAGGTTGAATAACATCCCATCATACATAAGCAACACATTTGGCTTATCCATTCAACTATTATTGGACACTGAGTTGCTTCCTCCTTTTGGCTATTGTGAATGCTGCTGCTAGGAATATAAATATGCAAATATCTCTCTGAATCCCTGCCTTCAGTTCTTTACTTTGAAAGTGGAATAATTGCTGGGTCATAATTCCATTTTTAATTTTTAGAGGAATCCTTGTACTGTTTTCTACAGTGCCAGATGTACCACTGTGCATTTCCAGGAATATATATTTTTAAATGTCCCTTCCAGGCTCAAAATTTTAGGACCCAATACTTGCTTTAAGTAACCTAATCCTTAGGCCACTTCCACTTATCCTGAAAGTTCTGCTCACACTGGAAAACTGCCCGACTGATTACTACTCCCAAAAGGCTTTTCTGACTACTCTTTCCTCTACACTTGAGTGATGTGCCCTCAAAGCACCCTATTTACCCTAATCACAGTTAAAATTCATTATTTTTCCCTCGGACGTTAGCTCCCGGGAGGCAGAGATTATGCATGATTCCTCATTATCTCCATACCTGACACGCAATAATGGAGCAGCAATGTCCGACGGATGTATAGACTGGGACAAAACAGAGCCAACTGGTTCCAAATGATGAAGTGATTAAAAATGGTAAAAGTGAGAGTAATTTGTCCAATTACACAAAACATTTCCTTGGAGAGGTTGGGACTCAAACAATAATCCTAAGTATGATAATAATAAGAATAGTACCTAATATAGGGATATGGTTATCCTGTATGATAATAATAAGAGTACCTAACATAGGGACATGGTTATCCTCCGCTAAAATAGACTCTTCTCACCTGGGCCTTGGGATACCTGGTTTGACATGCTTGCTCCTGCTGGCTGACATTATCGGAGGATGAGCTAAACAAGATTGTTTAGTGTCTATTAACACGGAATACAGAAGGCGCGTTCAGCATTCCTCCATAGCAGGGCATAGGGTGAACATTCTCCAAGCATCCCCGCATCCCCGCATCCCAGTAGTCTCTGCTGGTGAAGGAGACCTTCAAGGTCAAGGGCTGGGGGTCCTGTTGCCTTGGAGGATGTAACTGAGTTTTAGAGGCGCGAAGAGACTGTTCCCAAGTCTTGCAGCAAGAGGGCTACGTCCATCGCACATCTGGAGAATCCGGACTGATGTTCTTCCCACGCCAGGAGGAAATGCTCTGCAACCACCTTGCGGAGCGGTGGAGGGAGGGCAGGACTGTAATCAGATGCAGGGACAACTCTCCAGGAACTTGCTTCCTGCCCACGCTGAATAAGAGGACCTTGACCCTTGGGGCAAACACCCTCCCTGCAGGCTGCATCTGACCCTCTGCAGACACTCCCTTTGGGTCATTTTCGTGACGTTCCGGATGGTCCACTCGAAAGTGGGCGAGGGAGGATGCTGACCGCGGGGGGCGGGGACCGGAGCGCGCAGCTGCTCGCAGGGAGGTGCAGGGGCGGTGCGCGGGCCCTGCGGACCGTCTGCCCTCGGGTCGCAGGGCCACAGCCCGGCTGCGACTGCCACGTCTGTCACGTCTGTCATGCTTGCTCGGGGACTTCCAGGTGAGCGGAGCCGGGGAGCCGGCAGGAGGGAGCGGTGCCTTACCCTGAGAGGTGGGGCGGGTGCCCAGGGTCCCTGCGGGCTGGGCAGAGCAGCTCCCCTCCTCTCAGTGCCTCTGGGGGCCGCAGGAGCAACTGGATCCTGGCAGAGGGCGGGGGCATATTTGGGGGAACAAAAAGCCTGGACCGCCAGAGATTCCTGGGCTATCACATCTTTTTTTTTTTCCCACGACGAAGTGTTGGGTCCTGGGGTGTGTGTACTACTTTGGGGGACAGAATTTATCTTTGACTCTGACCACAGCGCTCCTCCATGAAGGTTCTCATGGTTTGAACTTTAGGTTTTAGAGGGTCCAAGGACTGCGTCCCATACCCCCAGTCCCAGAAAGCAAGCACACAAACTTTTCCCTTCTGAAATGTCCTTTTTTCTATTTTGTTTTGTGGCTATGAATTTAGTGAACTAGCTTAGGATTATCTCTGAACCTCCAAATTGTACATAAAATTTTGGGTCCACATATATGTTTTTCTGAGGAGAGTGTTCATAGATTTTATTTAAACCTCCCAAAGATGAAATAGCTAAAATCACATCTTTGGGCTCCATCTCCATCTATCTTAACAGTCTTCAGGGTAACCGAGTTGCAGATTCTTACTTGAAAGTAGGGATTGAAAGAAGAGCCCAGGGCCACCACCCAGGGCCACCTGGAACAGGGTTGGAACAGGGATTCCTTGGGGTTCCAGGAGGACAACACCCATGTCAGACATTTTCTGAGTAGAGAATCACTCTGTTTCCACCTGTATGCAGTCGACTTGGAAAACCAAGATGCGCCTCTGTGAATGAAAGGTCTGTGTACTTTCTTCTTGCAACCAAAAGGGACCTTGCTGCTGGGACTGTTTGGAGCGGGTGGCCCTGCAGTGTTCCTGGTTTATACCTCCCTGGTCAGTTGGCAGCTTGGGATAGGAGAGAGCCAGCTGTGAACTGGGCATTGGAGCAGCCCTGGAAATGCCCAGCGTGAGAAGGGACCGGCAGGAGACTGGGAGGGGAGCTCTCTGTGGAGTTGTTGGATAAGTGTTTTCTGCAAAGCTATTAGACACCCTAGGGGAAAAAATTCCATCTCATCAGTAACTCTGCTAAGTGGGCAGGCATGCACTGTGGAGGGGAAGTGGAATTCTCTGTTCCTGGAAGATACCATTTCTGATCTTGCCTTCTTTACCCACAGAATCTCAAAATCCCCATCTGTGAGGTTCATGAGTGGGTTGGCATTAAGATAGGGGTCCTCAAGCTGGGCATGGTGGTGCACAATTCTAATCCCAGTACTTGGGAGGCTGAGACAGGAGGATCACAGGTTCCCAGCAAGCCTCAGCAACTTAGTGAAGCCCTCCACAATTTAGTGAAACCCTGTTTCAAAATAAAAAATAAAATAGGGCTGGGGGTGTAGCTGAGAGGTAAATGCCCCTGGGTTCAATTTCTAATCACACACACACACACACACACACACACACACACACACATACACACAAAGATTGGAGTCCCAAATTGAGCATTCCCCTAACAGACATCCTATAGCTAGCCTCAAAAGATCATAATCTCTCCCCAGTTTCAGAGGAAAAAAATAGGAGACTCAAATTATATTCTTTCTTTGTAAAGTTGTCTCAGACCTTTGGCCCTTGCTTTTCTTCATGTGATATCTAGTTTGTTTCACGCTTACTTACATAGTTGATAATGTTGACGCTTACTACTTCATTATTTCTAGATTATCAAGAGCCCATTTTTCCAGGTGGTCTGTACTCTCCTGGAGTTTGGGAACCACTAAGGTGGCCAAAGACTGGCGATGCCCCCAGGGTTGGTGTCACATGGTTCTCTACCATCCTCGGAGGCATATGGCACTCTGGGTCCCCACAGACTGGCTTTGGTGTTTTAACATCACACATGTTTTGTAAACTCAGATCTTACTTGTGATGAGGTTGCGGAGGAGAGCTGAAGTTTCTTAGGAAATCCCCCCTCCATTTCAATTGGTTAGTTAGTCTGCATTAAATTCCAAGCTGAACTGTTGTTTTTCAAAGCAATGGGGAGGTTGTTTCTACCTACAACCTGCCTTTTCCTGATATGATTGTTGTTTAAAACTTCCCTGTAACAGGCTGGGGGTTTATTTGGCCATGCCAGGAGTTGTCTTACTTTCAGTCTTTAAAGACTCAAGCCCCACTTATTGTTTTGCTTTGGTTTGTAATAACAGGTAAAGCTTCCCTGTCCCCCAGCACAAGGTAAGCCTTGCTGATGTTACTAATTGTTCTTTGAAGTACTTAGCAAATATTTATTGAGCCCCTGGGACAGGCGTGAGGTGACGTGTGTTTCTGCTTTTAAGGAATTGACAGGAAAGCAGTTTGGATTTCTCTTCTCTCCTTCTCACTTTTCTGTTCAGCCAGGTCTCAATTAGAATGAGGTATTCTGGAAGATTCCTTTGGGAATCTTACTAAAACAATATTCATAGCCTTGCTTCAGAAACAACTCGAGCGAGTTAGAGACTTCTGGACCTCCCAGGATCTGACTTGGGGAGGCAGGGGCTTCAGGGACTCCATGACTGTGACCATTTTCTTTCAGGATTGAGTTACTGCCTGCTCTTCCTACAAGAACTTATTTAAGGCATGTGGCTGAGGAAGAAGCTGCCCAGTGTGGCTTCCTGGCCTCAGATCACTCTTGCTGGCAGGAGGGCCTGACTTCTGTCACCTCCAGTGCTGTGCAGGTGACGGTTCTGTGAATAGTCCTTCCCATAAGAGTGAATCAGGTTATACGGAGAGCCCCCATTTTCCATCGATATTACATGGTCCCAGGAAGCATGGGCCTCTCCTCTGAGGATCCTAACTGGTGCTCAGAGGCAAGCTCTTTCCCCAGTTCATACAGAGTCAAAGCAATGAATCTGGAAAGCACTCCAGTCTGCACCCTAAATGAGATCTGGAAGATTCTATATACGTAAGAGCAGTCAGCAGAGGAGGGTGCCATTAATTTCAGACCTGTTAGGTTGGGCCAGTCTGAAATATACCTCTGCACTGCTCTGAAGAAATGCTTGATAGTGTAGATTAACTACCAGATAATAGTCATAATAATAATAATGATAATAATGATAATAATAATAATAATAATAATAATAAACACTGTTAGAGCCCATACCAGGAGCCAGGCTCCCTTCTAAAACTCCATGTTTAATTATTTGAATCATTTAATCCTGTCTCAACCCAAAGGTAGGTGATATTATTATTATTAGTAGTAGTAATGGTAATATTATTAGTATTGTTCTTGTTGTTGACATTTGGCCCTGGGACATAATTGCAATGTACAATTTATTGAGCTCTTCAGATAATGTCTACCTCATCTTTGTTATTGTTGGACACTTAGGATTTCTCTCTTGCTTACACATTGTGAGAGGCAGCCCAGTGTTGCAGCCAGGCTGGTTCACATTAACCAGCCGTGTGACCCTGAGCCCATAGCTGTCTTCTCCATGCCTCAATTTCCTGATCTGTAAAATGGGGATGACCACGGTACTACCTAATTAGTTGTGAAGATTAAATGAATTTGTGTATGTGAGACACTTAGAGTAGTATTATTTTTCTTATTAGCATTTTTCCAGCTTCATCTCCCAGTGCCCCCTAACGTAGCTACCTTGCTAGATACATAGGTCTCAGACCTCCTGAGCTATATCATAGCTCAGTGCATCTGCACATGCTGTTCCCTTGGCATAGAATACATTTACCCGTTCTCAATTAGAAAACTCCTTCCTCTTGCTAAATTCATCTTAAATGTTCCCTTTCCAGTGATCTTCCTTAGTCCCCCCCCCTCTTTTTCTCCAGGTAACTGTTCTTTCTTTCTTTGTGATTTCAATACCCTTGTGTCATTCATCTATCAAGGAACTTACTGATTAACAACTTCAAACCTTTATTGAGCACTTATTATGTATCCAGGAGTGTGCCAAGTGTTTTTCTTGCTATTTTTAAAAATATGTTGACCACTCCATGAGGTAGGGTGATATTTTGTTAAAATGATTTTCTGTGTCCATCTCCCCCAGTAGACTTTGACAGTGACTCATACATCTGTGTGTGTTTTTCAGTTTGTATCTCTAGGACCTGGCAGAGTGCCTAATTAATACACAGTGGGCTCTCCATAAGCGTGCAAATGGATGTATTTTACCAACAGCTATTTGCATCCAAATAATAGGCTAATTATAAGTAACCCTTTTTTAAAAAAATAATCTTTATGCTTTACTAATTGCAGAAATGCACTGTCAAAAATTTAGAAAAGACCGAGAAGCAAGATGAAAGAAGGTAAAATTGCATTCCTCCCAGCCCTTGAGAGCCTAAGCTACTTGCTGAGGGATACAAAACAACCAAGTGGTTAAACTGAGCATCCAGGTCAACTTATCCCCCTCCAAACACACACACACACACACACACACATACACACACACACACACACATACACACACACACACACACCTTGTTTTGGTTATCTTTTTGTCACTGTGACCAAAATACCTGACAAGAACAATGTGAAGGAGGAAAAGTTTATTTTGGCTTACGGTGTCAGTGGTTCAGTCCATAGTTGGCCAACTCCAAGGCAACAGGGAGTGGCAAAGGGCAGCCATTTAACTTGTGGCAGCCAGGAAGCAGAGAGAGAGGAAGGGAGCAGGGACATGTATCGTCCCCAAGGCCATGCCCACCTCCTCCAGCCACACCCTGCCTGCTCACCGTGACCACCCAGTAAATCCATGCAAGTTATTAATCCATTAATGGATTTATCCACTGATGAGGTTAGAACCCTGATTCAATTATTTCACCTCTGAACATTTCTGTATTGCCCTTTTCTGGGGGGCATTCTGTATCCATTCCATAACACCCCTATACCAACAAATTATGGTGGCTGCTAAAATGCACCGGAAGAGCGGAAACTTCAAATTCGAATCTACCACACATGTAACATTGCAGTGCATGAAATCTACACTTCAGAAATTCAGTCAGGCAGGGTGGTGCACACCTATAATCCCAGTACTTGGGAGGCTGAGACAGGAGGATGGCAGGTTTGAGGATAGCTTCAGCAAGTAGCAAGACTCTCAGCAGCCTAGTGAGACCCTATTTCAAAAACAAACAAACAACCAAAATAAATAAATAAATAAATAAATAAATAAATAAATAAATAAAAAGGGTTGGGGATGTAGCTCAGAGGCAAAATGTCCCTTGGGTTCAATCACACACACACACACACACACACACACACACACGCACACCAAAGAAAAGAAAAGAAGTTCACAGTATTCAATCTTTTCATGTCTTTGCACTTCCTGTTCCCTCCATTATTTAAGTAGCCCTGGTAGAAGTCAACAATACACAGAATCAGGCCGGGCGTGGTGGCACACACTCGTAATCCCAGTACTTTGGGAGGCGGAGACCGGAGGATCCGGGTTCGCGGCCAGCCTCAGCTCTTTCTCTCCCTGTCTCTCTCTCTCTCTCTACTTAGTGAGGCCCTCTGCAACTTCGTGAGACCCGGTTTCAAAATAAAGTATAAAAAATAGGGCGGGGGGTTTAGCACGGAGGTAGAACGCCCCTGGGTTCAATCCCCGGTACTGCAAAAAAAA
>PVJS01050035.1:0-14462 GCA_004027185.1 Glis glis | reverse complement strand
GGGAGGGAGAGAGAGAGAGAGAGAGAGAGAGAGAGAGACAGGGAGGGAGAGAGAAAAATGCTCGCGCGCGCATGCGCAAGCTGAGGCTGGCCGCGAACCCGGATCCTCCGGTCTCCGCCTCCCAAAGTACTGGGATTACAAGCGTGCGCCACCACGCCCAGCATATTCTTTATTTTCAAACAGGGTCTTGCTAAGTTGCTGAGGCTGGCCACGAACCCGGATCCTACGGTCTCCACCTCCAAGTATTGGGATTACAAGCGTGTGCCGCCATGCCCGGTAAAATTTGGCTTTTTCAAAGCGATCCTAGAGGCACTCACCATTGGTCCTCTGCCTTTTCAGGGCTCCCATCCCCCCCCCCTCCAGTGCAACATCAAGAATAGCCTGGCCTTACCCCTCCTTCCTTCCAAGTGAAATCCAAGAACTCACCTTTTCCTGAATTCTTCATTGCATGTGTATTAACCCAGATGATGAAGAGGTATAGGTGTGTTTAGCAGGCAGGGGGTCCACTTACTCCTCAGAGATAACTTACCTGCTGGTCTTAGGAAGAGTTTGCCTACAGGACTCCAAGTCAGGAGAGGACAGTCAGTAGCTTGGATATAGCTGCTGACTATGCTGACCGGCCTCTGGAGGATTACTCTGAGCACCCTGGTTCAGTGGGGCCACACCTGGGACATCTCCATGGGTCTCTCCACAGGAGAGCAAACCGGGCGAGCTATGGGACTTGGCTACTGGCCTTTGTGTCCACTCTTGCCACATAGTCAGCCAGGCCTGAATGTGGCAGAGTCTGGGCCAGCTGTCTACCTGTGTGCTGACCCACCTCTCCCTGAGGCTAAACGTGGCGGCTCCTGCCCATGGAATCCCAACCTGGAAGTTCCAACTTGAGGAACCAAGTGCTGGAGTTTTCTCTGAGCAGGGATGTCTAAGACTGGGATAAAGATAAAGGGACAGGAGCTGCAAGCTGCTTATCACAGCTAGTTTAGGGAAAAGATCCCACCAGTCAAGAGGAGACCCAACAGTTAAGAGAACAATGATCTGAACCAGTCTTGTGCCTGCAACTGGGGAGATTCCATTAAAAACCTGTCCTTTTCTCTTCCCGCCCTTTTTTACAACTTGAAAGATCTCCTATTCTAAAGTTCCCACATGCCTAAAACCTAAAGAATTCAGCTCCCACCCTCTGGCTCCTTTTATCTTTTCTTCTAGTCCCTCAGCATGTTTACTGCTCTCCTCTGAAAGTCACCCAAAGGATTTATTTACGTCTCCCAGGTGCTGAAATGCCAGGACACCATCCAGCAACCCAAAGTGGTCAGAGCTGGTGAGAGGCGCAGGCCCTTGTGTTGGCTCTAGCGGCCAGGGTGGTACCAGCTTGGTTGACTTTCTTTTGCTGAAAGCTCTACCCAACTCAACCTGCCTCTTCACAGGCTGCTTTCAATCTCTTGCTACTGCTGCATGTTGTAATCAAAGCCCCAACCTGGGTGCCGGTGGGGAGATCAGGCAGGCGCCTCCCCCACCAGAACGGCCAGGATGCAGCAAGCTGTGAGGGGAGGACTGGTCTCAGAGGAGGCCCACCACTAACTGGCCTTACCCTCTCATCTCCAGAGTGAAGGAGTGGAGCCAGATGACGCAGCTAACCACCCCCACCTCCTGCAGGGCAAGCTCAAAATGCTTCTTTAGACCTTGACTCTTCTGGGCCCTCCCTGTCCCCCACCTTGCTCTGGCTTCTCTTCTGCAGATGTGTTTTATTTGAAAAGCTTTTTTCCCCCGTAAGTGTAATTCCATTGCCTCTTTTCTTCAGAATGCAAAACCCGCCCTCGCACATTTTTCCAAGTGTCCCGCCTGTGCTCCTGGATCTCCAGCTCTGTGCTGAGAGGTTAGGGGGCGCCAACTGCACTCTGACCCTTCCCCCCTTAGCCTAGTCAGCTTTCCTTGTTTTTTTATGGCTTAGTTTCTTCTCGAATCAGACCTCCAGAGTATTACACACACACACACACACACACACACACACACACACACACACACACACACCCAATCCTGCATGGAAAACTCTGGTCAGCACGCCTCTGGCACACAGAGAACTTTTCCAGGGCTTGCCCCTTTCCTGGTTGTCTTAGGGCTGGCCCAGTGCCACGTCAGAGAATTTCAGCTCTGAAAGCCAGAGAAGTTTGCTGTCCCAGCTCCTGAGGTCTAGGTCATCTCCAGCACCACCATATTAAGACTATAGTTTAATAAAATCTGCTGCTCCTTGCCCCAACCCTGCAGACTTGCTGTCAAACTGAGGGTCTATGAGGCCTGTTTTCTTTAAACTCCCAGCTCTCAGAGTTGGCTCCCCAAGTCAGAGGAGGTGTCTAAGGCCCCAAACTCAGCTTTGTCAAGTCTACTATAATGGGGATAATACTATTCCTGTGGTTTCACATTAAGGCTTGCGAATAAACAGTAAATTCTTTTTCTCTGAAGAACTTACTTTCTATATTCTTTGGCAGATCCCATCTAAAAAAGCCTTTTATGTGATATGCTCATAGGTAGCAAAAAGCAAGGAGAGCAAAAAGAGAAGATGAGTTAATGACAGCAGACATTGCAGTGCTTTCCAGGAACCAGGACTGTTCTAGGCTATATATATATATATATATATATATATATATATATATGTATGTGTAATAACACATATTATACTTGTGTATCATAAATGTGTTAAATAATAACATACAATAAATTAAATAACAACACAGTATTATTTTGGTACTGGGATTGAACCCAGAGGCATTCTACCTCCAAGATACACCCTAGCCCAATTTTATATCTGATTCGGAAACAGGGTCTCACTAGGTTGCTGAGAGCCTCGCTAAGTTGCCGAGACTGGCTCTGAACCTGCCATCTTCCTGCCTCAGCCTCCCAAGTACTGGGATTACAAGCGTGCACCACCATGCCCAGCTCACATTATTATTTTATATTATATATAGCCTGCTTTTTTGTTTGTCTTGAGATGAGGTCTATGTTTCCAGCCTGGACTCCTGGTCTCAGGTGAGCCTCCCACCTCAGCCTCCCAGGAGCTAGGACTACAGGCCTCACTAAGCAGGCCGTGAACCTGTGAACCTCCTGTTTCAGCCTCCCAAGTACTGGGATTACAAACGTGCCTGGCTGTAATTACTTTTTTTTTTAAATACTGGGGATGGAACCCAGGGGCATTCTACCTCCGAGCTACACCCCCAATCCTATTTTTTTTTTTGAAACAGGGCCTAAGTTGCAGAGGGACTCACTAAGTAGCTGAAGCTGGCTGCGAACCTGTGATCCTCCTGTCTCAGCCTCCCAAGAGCTGAGATTACAAGCGTGCGGCTTATAATTACTTTTAAATTATTTGAATTCACATCATTTCATTCCAGTATGAATGCTCAAGGACAAATGAGCACTCTCTGACTGGAATATCCAACCTGAGAACCACTTGTCAAAAGCCATTATCCTGCTGCTGGGGGCAAGTCTAGGACTCACTGAGCCTCATTTAACCTTGATGTTTCCACCCTGCACAGGCCTTGCTCAGCCACAAGGACAGCCTTCCTTTGGAAGTGTCTGTTTTCCTGAAAAGAGTCTTAGTTGGCAAGCACTTTTCAGTTAACTGTAGTAGGCATCATTATAGGCAGGGTATATAAGTTTTGCCCCTCCCCTGCTTTTTTTTTAAAGAGAAAAGTTTGTGCGCAGGGGATGTAGCTCAGTGGTAGCATGCTTGCCTAGCATGTGTGAGGCCCTGGGTTCAATCCCCAGTACTGCAAACAACAACAACAAAAAAAGCAAAAAGAAACAAAAGTTAGCAATGAATGCCCAAGACAGATTAGGAAAAGCAAAAAAAATTTTTTTTGCGGTACTGGAGATTGAACCCAGGGACACTCTACCTCTGAGCTACACCCCCAGACCTATTTTTGTTCTTTATTTTGAAACAGGGTCTCACTAAGTTGTGGAGGGCCTCACTAAGTAGCTGAGGCTGGCCGCAAACCTGGATCCTCCTGTCTCAGTCTCCCAAGTACTGGGATTACAAGCGTGCGCTACCACGCCTGGCTTTAGGAAAAGCAATTTGATATTTGGAAATATCAGAATTCATCATGGGATAATGGGGGGGTTGTTTTCACTGCAATGCTCCCTATGTTCCAACTAATAAAAGTGTCAGTTTCAGGATCTCACTATCCTGAGTCCCTATAAACCCAGTAAAAGAAACCAAATAGATACCCTCTTTCTACCCTACATACATTTTGTTGTCAGATGTGGCCTTTGTCCCAATACGGAAAGGTGACAATGACCTTTGTCATGGATGTGGAGTTTGTCTTGTCTTCAGCATGGCTTTGAATCAAGTTCCCAACTAGGCAAGAATTAAAACAAGAAAGAAATAAAGGAGGAGGGGTGTCTAAGCAACCAAGTCTTCCCAGGAAGAGAAGAGGAAGACAGGAGAAGTGAATAACAGGTTTATTTGCATATACACAAGAGAAGAGTTAACGTTGCTGGGTGAGAAGAGGCAGGGCTGTGAGGAGGTAAGGCTTCAGCAGAGGAAGGCACCTTGACAGACAACAAGAGACTCTCCGCTCATTAAATCAAGCACAGTTGCAAACTTCATTTGCCCCAAGCCAACAACCCATTTAACTCATTTGCCTGCTGTTTTTGAGAATCATTTACAAAACCAGGTGGGAAATAAAGTGGAGTGAAACGGTTTTACATATCTGGACCTGCCACTTAAAACTATGTACAGGATGCAGAAGAAAACCCAAGAGGTACTTCCAAACAGTTTTCAATCTAATCTGTGCCATCTGTCCTGCTACTAAAAATACCATCAAGAAAGAATTTGGGGATTAAATGCACCTCCAGATTTGGGACCTCGAGTCTACAAAGGTTGAGGCAAAGGGAAACCAGGAGTAGTTCCTGACAGGTTTCCAGGACCACCACACACACACACAAGCTGTCTGAAGTGAGGATGCAGTGGCTATGGAAACATCCATCTCTCAGTGGAACCTGCAATGCTGGGAAGTGCCTCTCCCAAGGATGAAAGTTACCCTTCTAAGAAGGACCTTTCTTGGCTTCCAAGTTAACCAAAATGAATTTTGACTTCTCTTTTTAGTTCCCAAATGAGATAAAGGCTTTTAACACAAAAGTCCAAGTTCTGCATTTGGGAACTATAACTACCAATAGATAGTTCCCAAGGGAATTTTACTTCTTTTTCGCTAAGAAGATATATGGATTGTCTTTAGAGAAGTCAGAAGAGGCAACCTGCTGATTAGATTAAAATCAAGCAAAAATATAAAGGCTGACTAAGAAGGGGAAGAGAAACACACAGAGTGGTTATATCTTTTTTGTGTATAAAGGATTAGAAAATTCCAATTTAATACATTTTGGGAAAGTAAATGTAAAATGACTTGGGCTTATAAAACCAGAATTTACAATTATCTGTGAATAGTCAAAAACAAATCATAGAACCATTTTGATTACAAATTCAAAGTAATTCTAATGTTGGTTACAGGACCACTGTCCTGCCCCCCAGGAAAAGTCCAGTTGTTGAATTGTACGAATCCCCACTCCATTCACACTCCCTCATCTCCTCCTAAAACAGTGCTTTCCCAGCTCAGCCCATCACACGTAGACTAGGCACGCCTTCCCCTCTGCAAAGCTTAGCAAGATTTCACCTCAGCTTACACCAACCACCTTCCTTCTATAAAGAACCCCCTCCCACGTGCGCCTGGCTTCATCCGAGCCTCAGCCTCCACAGGTGGTCTCCTGTTGGTCCCAGTTCCAGCAGGACAGGCCCTGGTCTAAGTGGAATGCTGGGTCAATGAGGCCACAGTAGTCTTCCAGTCCCAGCTGGGCTCCCTGTTGTCTAGCACCTTTGAGTTCAAGGAAGTTATATTGTTCTCTCCCACACTTCTTGCCAGTATTCTACCTTTCATGACATCTATGCCAGTAAAGCATCTGGTCATTCCTAGGTGTTCCTGTCTTGCACAACCCTTCATTGATAACTGAGTGACTGTAACCACCACAACGCTGAAAATCTCTTGGTCTTTCCCCCTATCGCTACCTACCTCAGCGGAACTGAGTCTCTTCTGGGAGCTAGAAGTCAAACCAGAGGCTCCTCTCCACCCACCCTCTGCCTCCCAACAGACCTGACTCAATAAGAATCTACTGCTTTGAGATGCCCATTGCTCTGTAAAGTTCAATCAGAACACCACAGCCTTTGTCAACAGCAAGTCTGGGGGAAAATGCCGGTCCCATCGATTCTGATCAATGGTTTTAGGTTGAATTAAAATAATATTAAGTACCACATTCTGCTCTTCACTACATTTCTTCATTAACACACCTCTAATAACCACTTTAGTAGTTTGAGCACAAAGCTCTTGAGAGCTGTCTTTCCCCTTCTTTCAATATGTCTTGACTCCATCGTATGGAGCCAAGGAAGCACCTGCTGGCCTTTTGAGTGCCTCTTAGAAACTAGCACCTAACTGGTTAAAGTGTGTTATCCATGACTGGTCATATTTCATGGTTTCCCTATAGTACATATTGAAGCTTCACTCAATTTGCAAACAGTGAAATTTATCAGGGATCTAAATGCTCCTGAATCTGATCTTAAGTGCTAACCTCTCAGTAGCATTAAAAATGCTCCACTTTTGTATGTCCAAATTAAATACTCAGTAAAGAAGGGTTACTTAGAGAAAACATGGAAGATTTCTTTAAGGAACCATGCTTTCCTTTCCAGCACAGCCAATGGGCTGAAGGCCTGTTTCCATTCTCCTCTCCGCTCTTTAAGCATAAGTCTACAACTCACTGGCAGCACAATCCGAATTAACAGGTGCTCCTCGTTAAGACCAGAACACCTACAACATGTGAACAGGGTGAGATGGCAAAAACTACAGACCCATAGGTCCTTGCTGATGGACAACTAAAAGAAAGGTCTCATGAGACGATGAGCTCGCATGTGCCAGTACGCACACATGCAAGTCAAGCATCCCAAGGATTCACTTCCACAGAACCTTGCACAGGTAAACTATGCTCACATCTCACTAGAAAGGAGTCATTTGGATTTTCCTCCCTTTCTTAACACAGCACAAGCCAAAGGCCAGCGAGACATTCAGACCCATTGTTGAATGTTGAATAGAAGGGAGCAGCAGCAGAAACAAAATTTCAGGCCCTGGTTTTATGTGCCTTTAATACTTTTTTTCCTTTCCTCTGTGTTCACTAAACAAGAATTTTTTTTTTGTAAGGCTACTTTTTGTAGCTTTTTGTTTTCCCTTTGTATTTATCATGTTTTTAATTTCTTCTCTGAAGAGCAATTCTCTGAATCTGTGTCTTCCAATTCAACTCGGTGCCTTTTGAAGCCACTGTGGCCATGAACAGCCCTGCTGCTGTCTGTGGCTGAGGGGTCAGTGGGGTCCTCTCTTGTTCCAGCATTGGGGGTCTCACAGGCCATTTCAGACCCACAACAATCTTTGTGTAGGAGTGTCCCTGCCAGGGACGAGTTCTCATGGTCAGCATCTGAGTGTCCTGGGGAAGAGTAGGCTACTGCCTCTAGCTCTCCAAAGTTTTGCCCATTGTTGTGGGGGTGAGGGGGTCGGGGGTGTAAGCGTCCATTGTTGTGGTTGGCACAGATGGTTTCGAGGCTCCTCTCCTCACTGTCATCAGACTGGGTCCTGGGACAGTTGCCAGACCCGCTGTTGAGAGCGGAGCCAGATGCCTTGGGGACAGGAGGAGAGGCTGGCTCCTCAGCCCGACTGCTCAGGACCTTGCTCAGGGCCTTTCCATTGAGCTTCTTGGTTTCAAAAGCATGTTCTACAGAGCCTCCATTGTTAGTGTCCTGAGAGGTGCCCTCTGGCGCCTCTGCCCAAGGGTGGCTGCTGTGCTCATGGCCTGAGCCACTGCTGGGATTTCTAGTGGAAGTCTCTTCTTTAAAACCATCCTTGCTGCAGACCTCAGGTGATAGGTCCTGGCTCCTCTGGGCCACGGCTGTATTTAGACAGGCTTCCTTACTGGAAGATGGGGCTGGGTTATCTTTGTGGCTGGTTCCCGCTCTCCCTTCATCTGCCTCCCCTGTCACTAGAGAGGTCTCTCCATCTTTGTTATTTGAGTAGGAGATATAGGAATAGCGGAGCCATTTGTAAGCTTTATAAATCTTTCGCTCAACTGATTCTATGTCAGAAGTTGGTGATGCCCGGCTTGGCTGAATCTCCAGGGTGGAAGTGCTCCGCTCAGGGGAGGAGGTGGGGGAAGAGGAAAGGTCGTCCACTTTGATCTGGGGGTAATCATAGTTGTCTTCTCCAATGTAGGTGTTGGTGGGCTTGACTGGGGCACTAGGCCTCTCTTCTCGGGGGTTCTTTTGTCGCCGCCGCATGGCGTTCCGCTGCCGGGTAGAGGTTCGGCGTTCATTCAGCTCCTCCTCATCCTCTGAGCTGCTAGAGCTGCTGGAACTGCTGGACTCATCTTCAGGGCTGGGTGACCGTGGCCGGGGGAAGAGATCTGTATCCAGTTCAACCTCACAGGCATTCTCTTCAGAATCGGACTCATTGGACAGAGCCAGAAGGCGTTTGTCCTGGTAGCGCCGCAGAGCAGACAGACGCTGCTGGCGAGAGGCTGCGTCCTCACATGTGGGTGTTGGTGGGGTTGATGCCACTGCATTTGTAGTGGTGACCCGCAGAGGCCCCAGGTGGAAGGCGTTGTCAGCAGATTCGTCTACTGTGGGAGGCGGGGAGCGGGGCAGTGAGGCTGAGGACTCTGAGTCAGTATAGCCGGAACGCTCGCTGACCCCTGCATGCAGCTGAAGGATAGTACTCTCACTGAGGTCACTGTCTGAATCAGAGCTCCAGCCCTCAATTTCTCGGCGTACCAGGGAGTCAAAGAAGGCCATCATCCGGGGGTCTTCCTGCACTGACTGGTTGGCATAGTCATGGGACAGGCCACTCCCACTGTTTAGCACAAGGCTGATGTACTCTTCATGGGTATAGAGGCAGCGGGAGTCATCCTCAATCCGACCGTCCAGGTCACCAGTACATCCTGGCTGTTTGTACGGGCTCCAGATCTGCAGAGATGAAAAACAAAAGCAAACAGGACTGACTGGAATGAATTCCATAGCTGGTGGTGATAAAGAACAACCGAGGCATAACTTCCTCAGACCCTCCTGTCATTTTAAAGTTGCTACCCCATTTTAAAAGTATGTTAGCCGGGCGTGGTGGCGCACATTTGTAATCCCAGTACTTTGGGAGGCGGAGATCGGAGGATCCGGGTTCGCGGCCAGCCTCAGCTCTCTCTCTCTCCCCCCCGTCTCTCTCTCTCTCTACCTAGTGAGGCCCTCTGCAACTTTGTGAGATCCGGTTTCAAAATAAAGTATAAAAAAATAGGGCCAGGGGTGTAGCGCGGAGGTAGAACGCCCCTGGGTTCAATCCCTGGTACCGCAAAAAAAAAAAAAAGTATGTTCTTTACCAGACTAAATCATGTGAGTTGCACATGAAAACCAAGACTTCCAATGTCAGATGTGGGAAAAATCATGGTCTAGGACATAGGATTAGCCTTGTCTCAAGAGACCTAAGTCCTGTTGGTAGGCCCAGGATAATCACACATTGTATCTCCCATAATTGCTTCAAGTTTCCTCTGTTAGTATATTGGAAATAATCCTAATCTCAGAGGACGAAAGATTACTTAAAGATTGGACAATGTGAGCCAGGCAAGGTGGCGCAACACCTGTAATCCCAGTACTTGTGAGGCTAAGACAGGAGGATTGCAGGTTCATGTCCAGCCCCAGCAATTTAGTGAGGCCCTCCACAACTAGTAAGACCCTGTTTCAAAAAAAAAAAAAAAAAAAAAAGAGCTGGGAGATTGGCTCAGAGGTAGAATGCCCCTGGCTTTAATTCCTAGTACCACAAAAAAGACTGGACAATGTGTTAAAAACTTGCAGAAGATCTGGGCATGATGGTGCATGCCTGTAATTCCAGTACTTGGGAGGCTGAGACAGGAGGATTGCAGGTTCGAGGCTAGCCTCAGCAATCTAGCGAGATTCTCAGCAACCTAGCAAGACTCTGTTTCAAAACAAAAAATTTAGCTGGGCGTGGTGGTGCACGCTTGTAATCCCAGTACTTAGGAGGCTGAGACTGGAGGATCCGGGTTCACTGCCAGCCTCAGCTACTTAGTGAGGCCCTCTACAACTTAATGAGACCCTGTTTCAAAATAAAGAATAAAAAATAGGGCTGGGGTGTAGCCTGGAGGTAGAATGCCCCTGGGTTCAAACCCTGGTATGGCCCAAAACAAAACAAAACAAAATTTAAAAAAAGGCCTAGGGGTATAGTTTGGAGGTAGAATGCCCCTGGGTTCAATCCCCAGTACCAAAACAAAACAAAACAAAACAAAAAGTTCAGAAGGTCGAAGCTGCACACAGAAAGAAACCACTTTTTTTTTTCTGGTACTGGGGATTGAACCCAGGAGCATTCTACCTCCGAGCTAAACCCCAGCCCTTTTATATATATATATATATATATATATTTTTTTTTTTTTTTTAAATGGTCTCACTAAGTTGCAGATGGCCTCACTAAGTAGCTGAGGCTGGCTCTGAACCTGTGATCCTCCTATCTCAGCCTCCCAGGGACTGGGATTACAAGCATGCGGCACCACGCCCAGCGAGAGACCACTTTTTTTAAAGTAAAAACAAACCCAGTCAGAACCTCTATGACAGTTAGTATCTCATCCTACAGCTCCACTTCTCCCCAGTTTCAACATTTCTATTTTATTTTATTTTTTTTGAGATGGGGTCTTACTAGGTTGTCCAGACTGGCCTTAAACTAATAATTCTCCCATCTTAGCCTTCCGAGTAGCCTGGACTACAGGTGTGTGTTACCTCGCCCAACCTTGAACATATCTATTTTTAACTAATGGTAATTGCTTACTGGAGACTGGTAAGAATAGCCAACTGCCTACACTACAATTCCCTCTTGGCCATGCAGGCATCAGTTACCCAGGAAACTGGGTTCTCTTAACCAGGGAGCTGCTGGCTTTCTCCCCAGCTCTTCTGTTGGCTGCAGGAATAGGTAAAGCACACTTCCCCTGGAAGGGTGATTCCAGCTCCATTCCTTAACACTTCCACTCCCTGTTCATGGACATGGGCTCATAGCTAAAAGATGGCAGAACTAGGATTCTAACTCAGCTCTGTCTGATTCAAAGGGCCAACTTTACAAGTTGAATAAGTTATGCAAAAATCAAGTTCAAGGTAATTAAGCTGTCACTGAAAAAGAATGATTAGCTCCACCTGACTGTCAGACTGGTCCACAGAGCAGCACCGAGAAGCTGGTTACATCAGCATGTAGCCATGGCAACTCAATGAAATTCCAGGCGATTTTCTTGCCTGACAGGCTGGTGTCTATCTTTAGATGGCACCCAACCAGGGAAGAGTGGTCCCTCATTCCCCATCCTCTGTCAAGACAAAGATTTTGTTTCCCCACAGCTATCTGAGGACAAATTCTCCTCCTGGGGACTTTCCTGAGGCTCGTTACTGCTGTGCTGTGCTTGGCAGTCCCTGAGAGATGGTGTCTCTTTGGAGGACTCAGTTCAAAGGGGGCTGAAGAAACTGTCTAGAGTAGCTTCTCCCAAGTTCCCAAATCAGATTCATTCTTCCTTCAGTTTTGTTCCCTGTCCACAACTCCTCAGCTGTTCTTCCCTCTCTGTCTTCATAATCTCACTCAGGTGTGGGTGTGTGTGTTACTAGGGATTGAAAACAGGTGCATTCTACCTCCAAGTTGTACCTCCAGCCCTTTTAAAAAAATTAATTAATTAACTAATTAATTAATTTTGCAGTACTGGGGATTAAACCCAGGAACATTCTATATCTGAGCACCCTCAGCTCATTTTCTTATTTTTTGTTTTGAAACAGGTCTTGCTAGGTTGCTGAGAGTCTGGTTACTTGCTGAGGCTGGCCTTGAACCTGCAATCCTTCTGTCTCAGCCTCCCAAGTACTGGGATTACAGGCATGCTCCACAATGCCCAACTTCCCCAGCCCTTTTGTTTTTATTTTTTGAGATAGGTCTTGCTAAGTTGCCCACGCTTAGCATGACACTGGCCTCATACTTGCAATCTTACTGCCTTGGCCTCCCAAGTTGCTGGGATTATAGGTGTGCACCACTGTGCCGGGCAGGACTGCATTTTTAACAAGCTCTCAAGGGTAGAGGTAAACTAGTTTTAAGAAACACTGGAATACAGTTAGCAGAAAAGAAAGGGTTTGTCTGAAAGGATTCTCAAGTTCTTTGTGAGACTCAACATTTGGGAAACATTTAGACATGGTCTCTAGCACAAGGCTCAAGCTATAGATGATTATCTCTGCAAACAGATGTCTGAGGGACTGAGTTTGGTAGCTTAGGAAAGAAACAAAGGGGTCCAAAAGGCAAACCCCTTAGGATGTTTTTTGGGTCTGATTTTAAGTTCTGAGCCAAGTCTTTCATCTCCCCAGTTCAAAAACAGTAAAATGTTATTAACCATGTTTCATAATATGAAGCTCAATCTACTTGTCCTTCATAGAAACTAAGAATTTGTTAACAGAAGTGCAAAATAATAATGGTGAGATGTCAGTCTACTTTGCAAGCCAGTTTTAAGGTTCCAATCTACCAGCCCTCCATGTTTTCACTTCAGGAATGAAAATCATAACATTGTAAATATTTTGGGCTCTGGAATATATTAAACTGAGGTAGATGATTCATTCCTGAAGACTGTGGTAATGGAACAGAACAGGATCAAGAGGCAAGAGACTTGAGTGTGGGTTCCCACTCAGCTCTTAGCTAGCTAGTAGCCTTGCGTGAGGCACAGATCCCTCATCTAAAGAGTAAATTAGATGGGTTTCATCCAACCCTAAGATTCAAAGCAGCCAGTCTTCATCTCAAGGGTCTGGTAGTACAGAGCTAAAGGAGCAGTAGGAACTCTAGCCCATCACTTCTCATGGCCCTGAGCAAATGCCTTCAGCCTGGAAAACCTCCATTTCTCATCTGTAGAAACGAGAATGATGAAATGACAAAATGATACCCAAGCACCAACAGACGTGATGCTTTCTCTTTCATTTGGCCATTGAATACCACAACCAGAAAGCTTTAGACCCACCCTCAGAGAGACTTTCGAACATCAAAAGTACTGACCGTCCTTATTATCTTGGTCCTCACCCTTAGAGCATCTATATTAACCATTTGTGAAATTGCTCATTTCTTTACCCTGAAAGTCAACAACTTAGAAGCAAAGCAACGAGATATAAACAACTTCACATTGTGAAGCAAGGTTCTGAGAAAAGGAGAAGCGACAAGCAGCTTTCTCTCTTAAGCCTAGTGAAGAGTTTAGTTCAAGGGAAGCTGAATAAAGGATGAAGCTCAATTCTCATTCACATATCTTCCAAATGGAAAGCAATTTAGTGGCAAGTGTTTGATATACTAAGTGACCACAACAAGCTTAATGTAGCAGCTCTCAGCCCTCTGCTCTCTTTTTGCTGTTATACCAAATTTGGAATTTGTCTACTACCAAGTAAATGTATGCAGATAAGTTCCTAAATTGTTATTCGAGGGCTTGCTTCAATCTACTGTGGCTTCCAATACCCTCTGGTTCTGCTTCTAGTGTACCTTCCCAGCCTCATATCCTAGTCCTCCCTTGTAGTCCTCTTCATTTTGGCCAAACACAATCACTTTCCTGTTTCTGAGCATTTATTCATAAGCACAATGCCTTGTACAAAGTAGGTGGTGAATAAATACTTGTTGATCCAATGAAATAAATATCCATTCCCTCTACTTGATATGTTCTTCCCATCTTATTTCTGTCTTTCTTTTAAGTCTTTGTCTATTTTTCAAAATCTAGCTCAAATATTAACCCATACTAAGATTACCCCAGATGAGAAAAATCTCTCCCTCTCCCCACAGAGCTTTGTTTCTCTCTTGTGCACCCACTGTGTTTCTCATTATCTTTATTTCTTGTCTCTCCCTCTCCCACTGGGTCATCAGTTCCTATGGAGACATGTGTTACCTTTCTTTATGTCTCCTCTAGGGCCTAGCACAAATGGCACAAAGTGGGTATAGCACAAATATGGGGTGAATAAATGACTACTGGGTGTTTTTTTTTTGCAGTACTGGGGATTGAACCCAGGGACATTCTACCTCCAAGCTACGCCCCCAGCCCCATTTTTTATTCTTTCTTTTTTTGGTGTGGCACCAGGGATTGAACCCAGGGGCATTCTACCTCTGAGCTACACCCGCAGCCCTATTTTTTATTCTTTAATTTGAAACAGGGTCTCACTAAGTTGCGGAGGGCTTCACAAAGTAGCTGAGGGTGGCCACGAACCTGTGATCCTCCTGTCTCAGCCTCCCAAGTATTACAAGCATACGCCACCACACCTGGCCTTTATTTTGTTTATTTTTGTTTTCTTTTTTTTTTTTTGCGGTACTGGGGATTAAACCCAGGGACATTATACCTCCGGGCTACACCCCAGCCCTATTTTTTTTTTTTTT
>PVJS01050034.1:0-14462 GCA_004027185.1 Glis glis | reverse complement strand
GGTGGCACACGCTTGTAATTCCAGTACTTGGGAGGCTGAGACGGGAGGATCTAGGTTCGCGGCCAGCCTCAGCTACTTGGTGAGGCCCTCCACAACTTAGTGAGACCCTGTTTCAAAAATAAAAGAATAAAAAAATAGGGCTGGAGGTGTAGCTTGGAGGTAGAATGCCCCTGGGTTCAATCCCCAGTACCGCAAAAAAAAGGGGGGGAGTGAAGCATGGTCTCTCCTAGATTTGATCTCTAATCTAAAAACGATACTAATGTACACACACAATACCTCTTCTTCCATTTGGTGAAATATGAAGAAAAAAGGTACTAATACATAAATGGGATTGGTCAAGAAGAAATGGAGAAAATAATTCAGTGAGCATCTAATATGTACTAAGTGCTTCACTTACAATGTTTCATTGTATCTTCCCAATTGTCCTATGACATAGTCCTCTTTGATAGAGCAAACTAAATTTAATATAAGTTGAGTACTAGCTCACAGAACTAGTGATCTGAGCCAGAATTTAAATATGTCAATATGTTTTCACAATTAGAGATCCTAACTACTAAACCATGTAATCAACCTGTATTTTCTGGTGAGTTGGAACATAGGACTTTTTTTTGCGATGCTGGGGATGGAACCCAGGGCTTCACGCATATTAGAAAAGCGCTCTGTACCACTGAGCTACATGCCAAGCCCCTAGCTTTTTTTTTTAAATCAAGTTTGGGATTGCTCTTGAGAGGTCTCCTTTTTCAGCCACTAGCCAAATCCAGGAATCCCTTCTAGACACCACTCTGTGATGGCCATCCAGTGATCTGTAGGAGCTCTGAATTGGTTTAGATCCACATGAATACATGGATTCATCCCTTCTCTTGTTTGTGCTTCACCCCAGGCAGGGCCCTGGCATTTTTTTGTGTGAGGCAGCAAGAGTAGCTTATAACCTAGAAGGACAGAACAGAGTCCATGCACTTGGTACCAACTGGCTCCAAGAATTTTGTGACTTAGTCTTTGCCCAGACATATCTGCTTGGTTTTGCATCTGCCTTCCCTTCACCCAGTCATGCTCAGAGGAATAAACCAAGTGATGATCAGCCAGAAGCTGCACAAATCCCAACATGATTGGTTTTTCTTTGCTCGCTCTTTTGCAAGATCCAAGTGATAACCTTCAAACTTGAACTCAGTCTCTTATGACCATTTAAAGGCATTCTGATTTCCACGCCGATCAGACAGTGAAGGTCATGGTCCTGACAAACCCTCTGCTGACCAACACAAATAGTGAGTATTGTTGACTTCTATTCTTTCAGAGATAATGTCACAAATACTGAAGGTGGGGGGAAGGTTGTCTGTGAAGATGAAATTAGTTGACATATTTACCCAGTTGTTATCTCATTTCCAATAATTGCTTGGCATGGTTTAGAAAGGGGAGAGAGAGTGAAATGGAAGTCTATAGCACCATTTTTCTAAGAGTATGTAGTTCAGTGTCAGTAAAGAGCATAAACTCTCTCTTACTCATTCCTTCAACAAATATCATCAGGTGCCTTTTGTCTCCTTGGCCTTTGCTTTCTTCCCTATCTGTGTTCATTTTACTTTCTGAATTTTCTTTGCCTCCTTGTTTCCATTTACCTTTTTCTTTAGCCTTCGTATCTTCCATGTTATGCCTGGGAAATGGTGATACTATTTGGGAAGGGTTTAAAGTGAGACTACAGAAGGGTTGGTTAGTGTCACAGATTTGTGTGTTTTTAATGGAACCGTTTGAGTCATATCATCCAGTCTTCTCTTATTTTCTGACTTGAGGCATGTCAAAAGAGTTTTTCACTAGTCAAGAATAATTCTCAGCTTGTCTCAAAGGAGAATTCATCAAGAGTGACTGAATTTATCCTCCTGGGCATGACGGATAGCCCTCAGGTTGCGGTCCTGCTGTTTGGCATCTTCTTTATCATTTACATGGTCACTGTGTTGGGGAACCTGTGTCTGGTGGTCCTGATCATAATCAGCCCCCGCCTCCATACCCCTATGTACTTTTTCCTCTCTAATCTGTCCTTCTTTGATGTCTGTTTATCCTCCATCACGATGCCGAAGACCTTAGTAAATTTATTATCTCAGCTACAGGAGATTTCTTTCCTAGGGTGTATGACTCAGATGGGCTTGTTCATCATCTTTGTCTCAGCTGAATGCAATGTTTTGGCTTCCATGGCTTATGACCGCTATACTGCCATCTGTCACCCACTACTCTACTACATTACCATGTCCAGAGTTCGCTGTCTCCTCTTGGTAGCAGGATGCTACCTTGGAGGGCTAGTTAACATGGTGGCTGTAATGACTCCCATCACACAAATATTATTCTGTCAGGCACTTATCCTCCCACACTTCTTCTGTGACATCACCCCACTGCTGGCACTGGCTTGCTCTGATCCCTGGATGACCCAGATCTTGGTTGTTGGCTGTGGGGGATTCACCCTGGTCACCTCCATTGTGGTAATCCTCGCCTCCTATATGTCTATACTCATGACCATCCTGGGAATCCCCTCTGCTTCCAGCAGAAAGAAAGCCTTTTCCACCTGTGCCTCCCACTTGATTGCTGTGGGCCTCTACTATGGGACGACTATGTACACTTACCTGCAGCCCTCTCGCTATGGATCCCAGGCAAGGAATCAGCTGGTCTCCGTGTTTTATACGATGGTAATCCCCATGTTAAATCCCCTCATCTACAGTCTGAGAAATCAAGAAGTGAAAGTTGCCCTGCAGAAAATATTGAGGTGTAGTTCCTAATCGTCTCTTTTGTGTCTCAAGAATATAATAGGTTTTACAAAGATGTGCTCACATCTTGTTCACAGTGTTATCCTTGCTTGCAAATCAAGCCTTATTTAGAACAATTGAATTGCCCTGCCTGAATGTACAGAAGTAGTTGTTTAGATATACAGCAATGCAGTGGGAGAAAATGATATGAACAAAGTAATATATATTTTCCAAAACAGTTGTCTGATGAGAAATATTTAAGGAGGAAATAGGGAAATATGTGTGTATAAATATTTCCTTCTGAGTGGTGAACTGGTAGGATAGCACTAGTTACAAGTTGAAATAATTCAAAGCTAAAAAGAGGGTTAGAAAACATATTATTTGACTTTTAGTTATAGAACAGAACCTGGATAACAACTGGGATGCAAATAACTTTGTTGTACTGCACATACCTCTTGAGTTAGATTCCTGTCCATTGGCACTGGCACTGTCCTAGATTAAGGCACACTCCTTTCTTGCCAAATTAGCTAAATAGTCTTAAATTCCTTCTTCCTGAATCCACCCTGCATCTTATCAAATGTACTTTATGCACAACAAGCACAGTGGTTTAAATGTAAATCCAACAATATCATCCTTCTCTTAACCATCCACACTGCTTAAAAAATTTCCATGTCTCCCTTTGCCTGTAAGATAGATCCCTGACTGCTACATATGGCATATAGAGCTCTCCATTCCCTAAATCATATTCCCCTTTAAAATCCAAACTTAAACCCCATCTTTTTTTCTAGGTAGGGTTGCCTAATGTTTTAGAGGGAAGTGAGAAGTCATACTCCGTTTTCTGCTACATTTCGTGCATCTATTATAGTCTTATGACTCCTACCCATCTAATGAAATACTCTGCATTTTTCTCAATCTCTGTTTTGCCAACCCAGACTGTAACTCTATGGAGGAATGGAACCATGTATGGTTAATTTCTTCATCTCCTACCCTAGGTCAAATATAGCACCTGGTTGCCCTGTAAAGTCTAAAATTTAACAGAGTTGAAATTTACTGATAACTAACCTTCTTCTTTATTCAGTCCACTTTCTCCACCACATATTCTTACATCCTGCAGTGTAAAGGAGGAAAAGTAGAAAATCTCAACTCTGGAGCACAAGATTGTATCAGAATCTTTTGGTTTTGTGAATGTTTCATGTCACTCCATAGTGGGGAACGTGAACCTCTTTTTCTTCACTGCTCTTTTTTATTGGTGCATTGTAATTATACATCATGATGAAGTTAACAGTGATAGAGACATACATGCACACAGAACTTGGTGAGCTCCCCCCAGCTCCCACCTGGCTCCCTCCCCTTCCCCATGCACAATATTGAGACTGGCATTAATAATTTTATATATGTGTGACATGTCCATTGAAGTGTTTCTTTCATCAGATGTCCCTCCCTCACCCACCTCCTTTCCCTGTACCCTCCATCACTCCACTAGAATTTCTCCTCCTTCATCTGGAGTACCTTTCGTAGTATGCCAATTACTCCCTAGCTTCTGCTTAGGACAGAAAACATATGACCCTTCACTTTCTGTGACTGGCTAATGTCACTTAACATAATGTTCTCCAGGTACATCCATTTTCCTACAAATGACATAATCTGGTTCTTCTTTATGGCTGAGTATAACTCCATTGTGTTGGTATCCCATAATTTTGTAATCCATTTATCTGTTGATGGACTCTCCACCACCCAGGCCAATCCCTTGTCCTAGGATTTGGGCTCTTTTCTAGCCTCTGCCTCAAGGAAATGACAACTTACTTTCTGGGATAAAAGACAATCTTTTATTACATGGTTCAGGTTTAGATTCTCTCCAAATCAGAAGAACTCATAGAGAGAATAGATAATGATGAATTTTAATTTTTTAAGATTTGGAATGATTTTTAAAGTGATTGTCAAAGCAGAACAAAAATAGAGAACATAAAAGTGCAAGAGGTTTGGCTGAAGAAAGTATGATTCACCCATAGCCTAGCACTCACCTGTCCTTCCCTGAGGCATCTCTCCAGAAACTCAATGACTATCAGAAAACATTAGATTAATTAACCCTGTTCTTTTCACTGTATCCCCAAGGGAAAGCAACATTCTGGAGATTACTCAGCTAGTCAGTGGCAGGGGACAAATTATAATTCAGGTTTCCTGATTCATAACTTCAGAATCCTGTCTATTACTAGCCTCTCATGTGGTATGATACTGAACACGGCTGGAAGAATGAGATGAAATGGGCCTCATCAGACTTAACAGCAAATCTTAACTTATTATCTATTTCCTTGGCATGTGAAAGTGTTCTCCACCTTAAACAGTCCAGAATATGTAGACAGCTACAACTTCATCAACTTTGATTAGTTCTATATGGGAGGTGATGGGCCTCGGGGGTTACCAAAATATTTTAGTAATAAATGGTCGAGACTGGTTTACATAATTTGTAGACACAGTGCAAAATGTAACTCTGAAGCCCTTTTTTTCAAAAACAAGAAGGATTTCTATTAAAGCTACTCAAATATAAAGATTTTTTTCCTTTCTTCGACAATCTATCTCTCAATTTGTTGTGGTGTATTTAATTTGTAATTAATTCCACACCTTCTCAGGCACAGGGATACTTATGAGGCCAATACAGACCCTGATAGATTCCTAGTGACCCTGCCTACCTTATGACTTGGTACACATGGGCATGCTCCACTGAATAACACATTCCTCCCCCCACCAGCTTCTGGACAGATGCACTGTACCCTAATCGGGGGAAGGGGAGTCAAATCAGGCACATCCCATTCCCATGAACAGACTGCCCCAATCCATGATGGACAGGTAACCACCAAGAGTATTTCAACCTCTGCATAGGATGTACTAGGTACCTGGATTGGGGTGGGCAATAGGCCCCACTGATTCACCCTCCAAAGCCAAGATGGTACTGACATTCTGGGGATAGGGTAGCTGTCACCATGTCCAACCCTGAAGTTTTGCAGAGTACATACGCCTGATCCCAGTCCTCCCTGTGCCTAGGCCCCCGAGGGTAGAAGGTTGCAGCTCCTATTGGGTGGAACAGAGAAGAAGAGGTTGGATAGGGTCTTGGATGCTAAGTTTCAAAGAAGCTGACATCCAAAAACTTGTTCCAGGTCAGTGGTGGAAAGTAGGACTCCTTACCATCGGAGACTTCAGGCTCTCAATGAATATGCAGTTGTCCCATTTGGTTTCAGATTTCACTTACACAATTATTCAAATTATTAAAAAATGTTATGACAGTGATGTTAAGCCCCAAGTGCAGGACGCTTCTGAGTTCAGATACCTGTGCAACAGCCCCAACCAAATGTTCATGAAGCCAGTTTTGCTTACAGATAGGGGTTTCTTTTATCTATATCAGGTAGTATAGCACAGTGGTTAAGAGTACAAAGTCTGTGGGCCAGGGGTGTAGCTCAGTGGTAGAGCATCTGCTTTCCACATGCAAGACACTGAGTTCAATTCCCAGCAGAGAGAGAGAGAGAGAGAGAGAGAGAGAGAGAGAGTCTGGAATCAGATTGCCAGACTTTGAACCCCACCTTTCTCACTTTCTAATTCTGTAACCTTAAGCAAGTTACTTAGCCTTTCTCTGTCCATTTCCTTATTTGTAAAATAGTGATAATATTTCCTATTTACTAAGGTTGCTGTGAGGTTTAAATGAGATGATACATTCACATTGGCTAGAATAGTATCCAGACATAGTACATACTCAATAAGTGTCTCATGTTATCATTGATAGCTTCTGGGAATCTACTTTTTTCTGATCTCCAATACAGGCATCAGGTTTTGTTTACACTGGCTCTGCTGTGGATGTGTATTCCAATGTTATTTACCTAGCATACACAGCACATAACACAACTGAGTCTCCAGGGGCATCTCAGGCTTACAGAGAACTCCGCTAGATCTGTGCAAATGGAGTGAGCCCAGTCAGGTGTCACTTAGTAGATATTCAGTTCATAAGTCTCAGGGCCTGACCTGCTCAGCCTCAAGACTGCCTGAGCCAGCCTAGGGGACCACACACCCAGTTCTGATGCTTCTCCACCAGGATCTTGAGAAGAGGATATCCTTATTTTCTCTTAAATAGTGGTTTCTGGTGCTTATATCAATGGTAATGACTATCCATGGGAATCTCAGGGGTCTCCATCTCAGTCCTGCTATCCCAGTGACAGCCCTTAAGGGCATGGGCATTCTAAGTGTCTTGGAGTCAAAGCAAAATGTTAGACTAGTGAAGCCCAAGCCAGCCCTTTCAGAGGGGATAAGGGTCCTCTCAGCGAGGTAAGGAGGGGTGGTAGGCAGTGGGTGGAGGGCAGGGGTATGAGTTCTATGAGGTAAGGCATCAACTCTGTCCACTCAGGTGTTATGAGAAACAAATTCTGGCCACTGTCTGCATCTGCTGGTCAGAATTACAGAGAAACTGAGCCTTGCTTTCTAGGGGGCTCTCAGCACATGTCCACACCCTCCCCCACGCCCAGCACACACTCAGGTGGGCTGCAGTCCCTTCACTAGGGGGTGCACTGCTCCAGCTGTTCTGGCTGGGGATCCCTCCAGCCCTGCCCTGGGCAGTGGCGCTCAGAACAGCATGTGGCCCTGTGCTCTCAGGCTGAGGGACACTGCAGGGATGGTCTTTGGCCTCACTGAGCCCGGCCAGAGCAAGTCCTCAGGCTGGAACCAGGGGCCTGAGCAAATGGACAGGTTCCAGTGGTGGGGACAGCTCTGCAGGGCCCAGTGGCAAGATCCCAGAGCCCCAAAGGCTGAGTAGCAGTCTAGCTGGCTGTGTGCTTTCCAGCTATTGTCCAGCACGAGGGCATTTTAGGCACTCCTTTGGCCCAGAGTTGACACTTTTCTCAGCAAATTGGGATTCTTGGAGGTATCAGGTGAGGGGCATCCTGTTCATGAAGGAATCTCCCTGACTGGCTTCCTGGATATTGAATGGGCTGCTTGGTCAAGCCCCCATTTGTCAGAGACTAGCTGGAGCCAACCTGGATTCTCCCCTTGCAGAAATCATGGAGCTTGGAACTAGCTGAAGTCCATCTGCACAAGCGAAGGTGTGAGAGTGGGGTTCTTGGACCCAGTGCACTGAGCAGGGGCGGTAGGGGGAGGCAGGCTTCTGAAGGCGCACCTCGTATAACTGTGAGAACATGACTAAGCTGGGGTAAATGGAAAATAGAAATATGTGAGTCCATCAGCAAACAATTCTGAGTGCACATGTGTGTACAAACCTATTCTTGGCTGTAAGGCAGTATAGGGAAGTGAGTAGGGAGATACCAAAGGAAATCAGAAGCAGGGCCCTTCCTATTAGGGAGCATAAAATATGGGTCCCAGAAGACAAAATGGCTAAGCACTTGAAGAAAATGTCAGCTAGAGATTGGTTTCATTTTTTTTTTCTGGAAAAGTTGTATGTAAAATGACTTTCAAACTCAGTAAGTTCCCACTTACTTCCTTTTAATTTTGGAGATACGTTCCTCTTTTTAAAAAACTCAATTCATAACAACAATAAAGGTGTTAATTTCTCTTCAGTAAGAATTGTCACCTTTTCCACACATGCTGATTGACCCAGACAACTAATTGAATTACCTAAATTACCTTTCCCTGATTATAAAAGAATCACATGCTCATTACTGGGGAAATGGAAAATATGGAGAAGAGGAACAATATATGAATTGGTCAACCTCAGCTCCTGGAAACCATTAGACATTTGGTGCATATCCTTTTAGTCTTCTAAAAATTGCATGCATAGGTGTGTGTGTGTGTGTGTGTGTGTGTGTGTGTGTGTGTGTATGTGTGTGTGTGTGTGTGTGTGTGTAAATGCATTTGTAATAGAATAATAATGTAATACTATTTTGTACCTTGCTCTTTTCACTTGAAATATATTGGGAAAAATATGCATGTCAAGAAACATTCTTCCTCTTGAGTTTAATGGTTGCGTAATACAACAGTGTATGGATGAACCCTCATGACTAATTGTTAACAAAGAACTTTGAAAAGGCTGATAGAAGGAATATATAGCTAACAATAGCTTCTATCAATGTGCTCAAAGCAAGAGTGAAATACACAGTTTGGGACGTGACTGTATTTTATTAAATGCATAAATAGGAGTACAGGTTAAATGAAGTCTTCTGGGAAGACGAATTACCTTCTATGATCAAATCTTGTGCAAACACAAAGGTTTTAACTGAAACTTTAATTTGAACAGGTGGAAAAAAGAAGAGGCTGGAATTCTGAAAGCTTTCACCAGATATTTGTCCTCATATTATATAGTGGAACATGCAGATTACCTCCATGTAAAGGACCGAAACCAGCCTATCAGAGCCAGATGAGTGTCCATCGAAGGATGGGGGTTGAGGGTCATCAGGAAACACCCTGGGTTTTTAGCATAGACCAAGAGCAGTCAGGTGGGAGGCCAGAGGTATAAGAACTTGTGTTTGCACTAGAACAGTCTACCGAGGGTGCTGAGAATGACATTGGTTTATGGATACACTGCAGAGGAAGTGAAAGTTTTCCAAGTCACAGGGGAGGAAGAACGTGGAGCAGCTTGGCCAAAGGATGCATGTCATAGAGGAAGCGGTCAGGAGTGGAAGTTGCAGAATAGAAGGTGAAATGTGAGGGCTGTTGAGGACACTGAAGCTGATGATGGCCTTCTTGTTGCTTGGAAAACAGTGAAGACATGACCCTGGTCATGGGGACTGAGTGGGAGAAATCTAAGCAGGACAGAGAGGTAAAGGGGGACTGCCCCCAATAAGGATGACCAGCCAGTTTCTCTATTATAGTAATAGCATAGAGGAGGAGGTGAATCCCCCAAAAAGGGTTAAAATAAAGGTAAATCAGAGGAGGATGAGTCATCTTCAGGAGAACAAACTTTGCTACCACACTGAAATTCCCTCCCATCATCACCAAGAGGCTTCTGGGACAGAAGTGCTAAGACATATGCAGGGATCTGACAGATATCCTGGCAAAGTCTCCTCCTCCATGCTGGTGAAGGTTTCAGTTCCTAATGCTTCGAGGTGTCACAAAATCAGGATCAGCAATTTGCAGCTATCCCAAGGGGTAAAACCAATTCGTATCACTTAAAATTAATTTAAAGCTATGTTTAATTAACATAATACTTAATTCTACTTTAATTACTTTTAAGAACCCACATATTGCTTTGGGGAATTAGTAAAATTAGACAAAATTAGTGTGTCATAGCATGGAACATGTTGGGAATCATTAGTCTAAACCATCTGGATAGATGGCTGTCTCCTTTCTGCTTGATAATTGCCATCTTGAATACCCTACATCTACCCTCCTTTTTCACCCAACTCCAGTAGGTATTCTCAAGAGCTGGAAGTGATTTCGTTGGCCCAATACTATTCACTTGTCTTTAAATTTACCCTCTGATCAGTTCAGAGTCTATATAGCCTTGTTTCCTGAAGGTAACAAGGCTATATAGGTAACAAGGTAACAAGGTAACAAGATAATTGTGGGGACTCAATAAAATTATGTACCTAATGTAGGTATTCATAAAAAGTTGCCATTACTACTAAAACTTACACCTAGGGGAGATGCAGAGAAGTAGGTTTTCATTTATACACTGGAGCAAACGGGAAGCAATGTTGCTAATGGCCTCCAACAGGAGACAAATTTGAATGGCCTTGTAATTTAATTCTATGAGAAAAATCTACTGGCTAGTGGATTTAGAATACTTCTTACCTGAAGGATATGATCTCCACTGACTAACAAGACACAAATGCCACCCATAATGCCTCATGACACCCAGTGAGACTGTGATGTTCTGGTCTCTGGCTCCAGGAATATCATTAAGACACCTTCCAAATCATGGAGCCCATGTGAGTGTGAAGGCCCAGGTAGGGGGATTCAGGACATTGGGATGAGATGTCACCACTATTTTGTACCTGATTGGAGATGATAGTGAGAGATCATCGTTTTAATCCAGGATAAAAGAAGAATCATCCTCTTCAAGGACCAGGTATGACTTCTATTGTCCAGTGTTCTGAGTTGTGTTCAACAAAGAAAGGATAATTTTTGATAATTTTCAGTCTCATTAGGTGCTTTTCTATCCTCTAACTTCTCTTTCCCATTATTCCTCTAGATAACACTCACACACAAACACACACACTCTCACACATTCACACACATAAGGATGGACACCTAAACAAAATTACTTTCTTAATTTTGGACAGGATAGAGTCTGGTTAAAATTGTGAACCAAATTAGAAATTCAGATATATATAAATGCAGAGTCTGAACTTCTAAATACATATATTCTTACTCCTAAATTTTAATATGCATGATTATAAAGTAAACCATTAACACATATTTTTAAAAGAGTCTGTGTAATTTATTGCATTAACAGTAAATAAAAATTCAACACACAGAATGGAAGAAAAATTGCAATTCATGTTTCTGATGTGGTTCTTATAAATATCCAGATAAATAATATACATGAGTATATTATTTTATACTTACCGGGATGGTTGTAATCAGACATATAATAACAAGGATATAGAGAAATTATAACACTCATACGTGGCTCATGACAAGGTAAAATGGTTGGACCACTTTGAAAAACAGTCTGGCAGTCCCTCAAAAGGTTCAACAGAATTACCATATGAACCAGCAATTCTATTCCTAGGTACCTATCCAAGACAATTCCAAACATATGTCTACACATAGACTTGTAGATGAAACATTATTAATAATACTCCAAATGTAGAAATAGCTCAAATTTTCATCAATCGAAGAATGTACATACAAATTGTAGTATATTGATGCAATGGAACATTATTTGACAATAAAAAGTGAAATAGTGGTACAGGATACATGATAGATGAACCTTGGAATTATAATACTAAGTGATAAAAGCCAGTCACACAAGACAACTCATTGCATGACCCCACTCATATAAAATGTTCAGAATAGGTTAATCTATAGAAGCAGACATTTTATTAGTGGTTGCCAGGGACTGGGGGAGAAGAGGATTGGAAACAACTGTTAATGAGTATGGGAATTTGGGGAAGGATGATGAAAATATTCTCAAATTGATTGTGTTGATGGCTGCACAACTCTGTTAATATACTAAAACCCATTGAATTGTATAATTTAAACATCTCACTTTGATATACATGTGTGAATTACATGTTAATAAAGCTATTATTTAATAAAAGAATAAGTCTAATTTTGACTAGGTGTTATTATAAATAAAGTCACTTTAGGAGATATAGAAAGACTTCCTGGGACTGACATTTCTAACCAGAAGGAAATAATGGGATATTTCCTTCATAAAAGCAAATTCTACCCCTAAACAAATTCTTTGCTTTGTAAATGATAAAGTAAATTTTAAATTATTTTTAAATACCACATGCCTATGATAAAACTTTTTTAAATGTAGTAAGCAGTCAGTATGCAGGGAAAAGTTTCCCTCTTATCTCTGATCTCCAGTCCTCTGAAAAGGTAACTATTCTTAGTTATTTCTTATTCATCCTTCCACATTATAAATACATAGAGACATGCCTTTGAAATAACATAAATAGTACTTCACTGTACACACTGTTCTTCACCTTACTTTTTCCCCTTAAAATTATAGTTAGATATAAGCATTGCTACCCCTGCTTGTTTTTGATCTCTGTTTGAATGGTTTTCATTAATATGCAAAACTTAGGGAGTAGTGGGGACACAAAAGGGACTCCAATGACAATGGAGAACCCTCAGTGGTGCAAGGGAAGGGGTACAAGGGAAGGGGAAGGGTAAGAAAGTAGTGAATCCATGGGATTACTGTCATAAACAATGTGTATATATGAGATTATACCAACATCATTCTCAGTGCTACATGTGGGGGGGAGGCGGGGGGAGGCGGGGGGGAGGGACACCAAGAGCTGTGTGCATGTATGTTAACACCAAACTGATACTCATTGTGATGTGAGACTACAATGCACCAATAAAAACATAAAAAAAAACTTGCCCCTCGGGGGAAAAAAATTATAGTTTGGAGATTGTTATATATCAGCTATTCCGATTATGTATTCAGACCTAAGAAACAACCTTGAAAAAGTGATTTAAAATAATAACAGTCATTTATTTTGATCACGAATCTGGGGTTGACTGAGCTCAGGCAGTTCTTATCGGGGTCCCTTATGTGACTGCAATCAGATGGTCATTGGGAATGTATTTGTTTTATATCACACAGGCCTCAGCACTTACTTGTCTGGTACTTGGGAACAAGATTCCACCTTAGACCTCTCTATCTATCTATCTATCTATCTATCTATCTATCTATCATTTATCTATCATCTATATATCATCTATATATCATCTATATCATCGATCTATCTATCTATTTTTCTATCTATTTATCTATCATCTATCTATCTATCTTTCCTCCCTCCCTCTTTCCCTCTGCCCTATCATTGTGGTTTTATGGTACCCAGACTTCCATGCATGGTGGCTAAATGCTACCAGCACAATTGCTCTAAGGGAAAGTGGCAGAAGCTGCACATTCATTCCTAACCTAGCCTCAGAAGTCATGCAGCATCATTTCAACTGCTTTCTATTAATTAATGCAGTCACCAAGGCCACAGACTTTGGCACAGACTTCACATCTTGATTGGAATAGTAAGAATTTTTTTTTTTACCACACTTTCAATCCACCACATCAAACAAGGTAGAAGTGTCTTATTTTTCCTGACTTCCTCTCTTCCTCCTCCTCTTCTTCTTCATATTGTGGATTAACCTGAGGGGCATTCTACCCCCTCGCTACATCCCCAGTCCTTTTTATATTATATTTTGAAACAGAGTTTCTCTAAGTTCCACTTGCTGGCCTCAAACCTACCATCCTCCTGTCTCAACCTCCCAAGTACTGGGATTACAGGCATATACCACCAGGCTCAGCTTTATTTTTTCTTTAATAACTGCAAGCTATTTCATCGTATGAGTGCACAATAATTGAATAAATCCCCCAATAATGGACATTTAGGTTCTTTTCCATCTTTCTCTACTGCAACAACATGCAATAGATATTTTTGTACATAAGTCTTTGAAAACGTGTGCAAGAATATCTGCAGGATACATTCATCACACTGGAGTTACTGGACCAAATAAAATGTGACTTCAGAATGTTTACATCCCCATCAACAATATATGAGTATGCTCTTTCCGTACATCTTTTGTCAATGTAATGTATTATCAAACCTATTACTCTTAACATTTCTTGTATTTGAACACATTTTTGGTTTTCTGTGAATTGTTGTTTATATTCTTTTGTTCATTTTTTCATTAGGTTGTTGGTCTTTTTTGAAACAAGTTTTTGTTCACTGATTTCCTATATTTTCTCATTTCCAATTTTACTGATTTTTCTTAAATTTTTATTTTAACTTTCATAACAATTATACATATTTATGGAGTACAGTGTGATATTTTTTAAGTTCTTCAATATGTAATTTTTTTCAATTTATATCCATTTATTGGTGCATTGTAATTATACATTTGATAGGTGTCAGGTTAGAAGATTCATACATGCACACATTGCCCATTTAGCCCTCCCTCAAATCCCACCCCATTCCCTCCCCATTCCCCCCCTTTAGTGCTTTGCACAGTGATTGAGTCTTATAAGTTTGGATATATACGTCATGCGCTTTAGTGTGTTTCCATCCACCCCCCTCCCGACTCCCTCAGTTAGGTCATCTTCTTTGTTCATCTAAAGTTTTCTTCTTC
>PVJS01050033.1:0-14463 GCA_004027185.1 Glis glis | reverse complement strand
GGGAGGGAAGGAAAGAAGGAAGGAAGGAAGGAAGGAAGGAAGGAAGGAAGGAAGGAAGGGTTTTCCTGAGAAGGTAGGAGGGCTGGTAGGGAGGGGATTACTCATTTTGGCTATAAGCCTTACAATACTGTTTGACTTTTAAAACTATGAGCATATAGTACTTTGATAAATCTTAAATTGGCTTAAAAATCACTAGAAGAAGAAATGGAAAAATTCTATTTCCAAAGTGCATAATTCTTTCCCATACCTCCCTCCAAAAAGAAAAAGAGAGAAAGACAGAGAAAGAAGTTGATGGTACTTTTCTTAATATCTTTCAGAATTCTCTGATTCATCCCATGTCTAATAACAAAGTGGGGGACTCAAGACCCTCTGCCAGTCTTAGGCCAAACATTCCTGCCATCTACATCCATTGTGAACATTCTGTGTTGAAGCTATGTGGGTGTTCCCTTCATAAAGTCCGTGTTTTCCCTCGTCTGGTCCTTTGCGTGTAATGGGATTATTGGTCACCTTCCATGCACATGTATTCCCCGGGCACATGCATACACTCACACACTCATTTCTTCCCAAAGTCCCCTTGCACTACCTCTAATCTGTGAATGCTTTACCTGTTTACATCTCAGCCTAGATTCCTCGCTGAGGCATCTGTGGGGACCTCCAAATAATAGTATCCTTTCCTTCCTTTTAATTCTCATTGCATTGCCACTTACCCCTACAGCTTTGAATTATGCTTATTTTTTTCATGTGTCCTGTCTGTGAAGAACTGAGAAGGTGACGAGGGCAGGAACCATGTTGCACTATTTGTTCTTCCTACAGTGCCTGACAGAGTGCTGAGACATTCCACCTCAGACATTAATTAAATGAATAAACTAATCTTCCACTAAATGTTAAATCTGTTCAGTCAGATGGTCCAGCACTAAACATCTACATTTGCATAAATAAATATTCCTGGAAAGTAAAGATTTCTTGTTTTGTTTTTGATTAAGGACGTTTATGTATTTTCCTTCTGAGATCATGCACAGATCCCAGAGGGTAAACTCTTTCCTATTTGTGGGGAATATGGAAAATTTGTCAGCTTGCTGGTTAAAATTTTTATTGTATGTAACTGTGTCAGAGGTACAGGTGGCCTGACACTGAGGAAAATGGTGCAGGTAGGATTTGGGGTGGTCCTCCAGGTAGAGAAGCCCCTAGACATCACCCCAAACCTGATGAACAATAGTACCACCTAAGATGTGGCAGGAAAAAGGAAACCCTCTCATGAGACCAGAACAGGAATTTAAAAAAAAAGGAAGGCCACAAGCTCTCAAGTCACCTAGGTAGGGAGTGGCACAGAGAGGACTTAGATCCAGAGCTTCTCACACCTAACTTGGGTCCCTTTCTATTTAATCAGACTTTATTTGCACTACAAACCCCAGATCTCTTTATAACCACTCAAATGATTATCCAATGAATTATAACAGGATTAATCTCAAGCATCCATTATGGTAATAACAAAATGCTCAGCACTATTATGTACCTGCATCCAGTAGAGTACTCTGGAGCCTTTAAAAGAATGAGGTAGATCTGTAAAGGAAAAAGTAAGTGTGGAAAAGGATGCCACCTCCACGCCTTTACTCCAATATCACCTTGTCTGTGAGGCCTTCAGTAACTGCTGCATTTATTATTGCAAACATCCTCTCCTCCCCCTTTGTCTCTATCAACATTTATCTCTGTCTGATATAATGTGTAATTTACTTATTTATGATCTGTCTGCATGTAAGGTACATAAGGGTCTTTATTTATTGCTCCCCCCACCCCAGTGCCTTGGAATGAGTGAGTGAATTAATTTTCATGAAAAAGATTCTTATTTATGTAGAACAGTTCTGGAAAGCTACACAAACTTAGGGTAGTTATCTCTGAGCAGTAGAACACTGGGATTAGCAGAGTGTCAGAGGAGACCTAAATTTTTATTGTATCTATCTTACCACATGTATCACTTTAAAAAAATGAAACACTAGTTTAATGGGGAATTCCATTGAAAGTGTTTGGGGAATGACTGTGGTGCAATTTATCAGCTTTTAATTGGTACCATTTATTTTTTATTCTGAGATAATGAATACCATCCTGAATTTCTCTTCTTTTGCAGAAATCAGGTTGTAAATGGGTCACTATTCAAGTCCATGAACTTAATATTTTATGAATTCTTTACCAACAGATACTTTTTTACCATCAGAGTGCACCATCTGCATTGTGGGGGTGGGGGAAGGAATTTAGACCAGATACATTTATATAGTCTAACTTTTAGCTATACAACCGTGGCAGGTCACCTAACTACCTGAATCTCCATTTCCTTATTTATAAAATTGGGATAAAATTTCCTCTGGGCCAAGACTGTTATCCAGGAAAAACAAGCTCACATATGTATACTCAGGACTTCTCAGTGGCTGGCTCAAGCAGGGCTTAATAAATGTTAATAAATGTTAGGTCCTTTTCTGGCAGAAGGTAGCCCAGAGAGAAGAGGCTTGGCAATAGTTTTATCACTATTCAGTGTGTCATGCCAACCTTCCCAGGAACATATTAGAAATGCAGTATCAACCCCTACCTAATCTAATGAATCAGAATCTATATTTAGCAAAATACCCAAGTGATTCCTGTGCACAATAAGTTTGAGAAACTGTCTTTACCTGTGGTGTTTCAGACAGGCTTGTATGAGTCACATTTTTATTATTATTATTTTCTGTATTTGTTGATATTTTAACTTCACCACCTGTTGTGGACTTGGACTTGAGGTGGGACTGGCCCTCCCAGGGTTAGCTAATTGCTAGAGATAGCAAACAACTTGCTTTTCAGCAGCTCTTGGTGTACAAAGCAGCCAATCCTGGTCATATCCCACCTGCCTTTTTATGTCAGCCTGCTGCAATCTGGGACAATATCTCCCTGTCCTGAATCACCTCAGGGCCAGGTCCTACACATCTAGGACCCACCCTATACCTCAGAGACTGCTGAAATTATTCAAATCAATGAATCCTAGACCTGTTTATCTGCCTCACCCATTCTTTTCCAGAGAAACTATGATAGAGGCTCTTGCCCACATATCCCCCTCGCTCCCTCTACCTCCTGACCAACCCATATGGCCCTGCATGGCGTGATGTGCCCCCACTGCTTGTGGACCATAGTGACACAGGACCTTTTTAGCAGCCATCATCTGATCTGTTATCTCCACCATACCTGAATAAAACCAAAATCCTAGGTACATTTTAAAATGAGTCTGCCTTTTACACTTCTTAGTTGAATTCTCCCTGCCACCCTCCTTTGCTCGCCCCCCCATTTCACTTTACAAATTTTAGGTTCCTTTGGAGCAAAGTGAGGGTGCCCAGCAGAGCCAAATGTTCTGGTAGAACAGGACTGGCAGGCTGAAACACTAGGGGAATGCAAAGCCACCCCATCAGCCTAAACTTACTTTTAAATAAAGATGATCAAGGATAACCACGTGTAAGGCTGTAAATCTGCTTAATGTAGTATGACTATGTTGAATGCCAATAATACTCCTTAAGCACAAGCTTTGAACACTTCAGAAACTGCTATTACAAATGATTAAGACCTCCAAGATAATGGAACCGTTTGAATTGAAACACACAAACTTATTTACAGTATTCTAAGACGTCAAGGAAACAAATGAAAACGTGCCATCCACATCCATTCATTTTTCCCTGTGGCTTCTTAATATGGTATATATGTTTCAGATAGAAATAACTCCTGCCAAAGAGCAGGTATTATGCTACCAAGCGGCTTCCCTTCCCACATTTGCAATTACCTCGTGTCTCCTTTGTTTTGGAGAGAATCTGGATATATGGAAGTGTGCTAACTGAAGCTGAGGTTAATAGAGGCAATTTTTTTTATACTTTTGTTGGTGCATTGTAATTATACATCATAATGAAGTTCACAGTGATAGAAACATACATGCACACAGCACTTGGTGTGTTTTCCTCCGGATCCGATCCCACTCCCCGCTCCTCCCCAAACATATTATTGAGATTGGTATTGATAACTTCATATATGTACATAGCATTATTTGAACTGTTTCCTTCATCAAATCTAATAGAGACAAATATTAAAAGAACATAATATTAAATGTTTTAATATAAATATATTTAATAAAATATATAAATATATTTAATATAAATATTAAAAGACTTTCTCCCTATGACTCAAAGAAAAACTGATGAGTATTTCAGAAATATTCCATGTTTGTTAGATATGATGGTTTTCCCTTATAAAAGTTCTTTTATGGCCGGGCGTGGTGGCGCACGCTTGTAATCCCAGTACTTTGGGAGGCGGAGACCGGAGGATCCGGGTTCGTGGCCAGCCTCAGCGCGCTCTCTCTCCCTGTCTCTCTCTCTCTCTCTCTCTCTCTCTCTCTCTCTCTGTCTCCTTAGTGAGGCCCTCTGCAACTTCGTGAGACCCGGTTTCAAAAATAAAGTATAAAAAATAGGGCCGGGGGCGTAGCGCGGAGGTAGAACGCCCCTGCGTTCAACCCCTGGTACCGCAAAAAAAAAAAAAAAAAAAAAAAAGTTCTTTTATTATAATCTTATTAAAAATCAAAATTAGAAAAGGAAATTTTCCACTGTTTTATGACCACCAGTTTAGTTCCCATAAAAATAAGCCTGTTTGTTAAGATCATTAAAAGAAATTTTGGCTGCAGGTATCAAGACTTTGCTCCCCATACCTGGCCCTAACATATTCAACATTATTGTCCAACCAGTGTCTAAAATGTGCCTTGTAGCCTGCCTGAATGACAATGTCACCTGAAACCACAGGCTTGCTTCTAGAAGGTATTCGTTTGATCACTCCTTGACCCTTTACCAAGAAACCTAATTTGCCCAAGGGAGTCTGGCACTGGAAAAGAGTGTTTGCATCTGCTTAGGGAAATGTGCCTGAAACAGTGACTTATTTGGAACTGGGAACAGAATGGAATGGGTGGATAGATGAGCCAGTTTGAGCAGGCAGAGAGCAACCTTGGCCCTCCTAACTCTCATAAAAGGGGCTCTGAGGCAGAGTGGTGTGTCGAGTCTGGATTCAGCAAGACCCATCTCCATTCAACAAACGTTGTCTCTGTAAACTCCCTGCAAAATTCTTAGTCTGACAAATGCCTTAAGGCATGCCATCTCATCTTCAGTTCCACTTGCACTTCTAAGATGGTGCGGATTTCTCGATTCAGCCCTGCAGACACGTTTGTAGAAATTGTTCTCCAAGGTATGTTGCCTGTCTTAAACTCAGTCATGCCCCTTATATGGCTGCAGAATACTTGCTGGTGGTGATGTGGCTCTCGGTTAGAATGCTTTCTTGGTTGCCAGGAGATTTAAGTGTGATGATGCATGGATTATCCAAAGAGGGGGCTTGACTCAGCTTCTTCCTCATTTACTGAACTAAAAATGAGCTAGCTGTCAAAGGCAGGGAGCTGGTGTCTCATTCAGAGGAATAAAGAATGAGATGAAGCAAATATGAAAAAGTGGAAAATTGTCACTGCAAGATCCTTTTGTGCTGCTCCATTTCCTGTTTCTTGTGCTTTTATTTTTTTCTCCTCACTTTTCTGCCATTGAAATATAACTCATTTGTTTATAATCATAGCCTCAAGGCTCATAACTCCAAACTGGCAAAGATGACAAGAGACTCTTAAAATAAATTTCAAAACCCTGATGTTAGATTAATTTATGTCTTAATCTTTCTCTACTGTTTAGTAAAAAGAAGAAAGAAAGAAACCATTGACCATATTTGAATTGGCAAGGTTAAGCATAAATAGAGTTCTATTTGGGTACAGTAGTAGTGAGAGTTTTATCTTTTTAAAAAAATTTAAATCTAGCTTTGCACAATTAGCAACTTATTAAATGACCTTTCCTTCAAAGTCTGCAAGCAATTGCCTGTTCCTACTAATAAGAAAACATGTTTTACAAGGTCCACGTTGATTAATTGACAAATGCTGATAAAATCAAAGCCGTGCTAAAATGCAGTGCACCAATGCAGCATAAATTACATGTGTTCAATAAAGTCTCTAGTGGCTATACGTTTATGGTTTACCTTTCGATAAATATTACTCTCTTAATTGAAACATCTATTGTGGAAATTTATCTCTGAGGATGATTGTCAGGAACTATAGCTAAGACCAAGCATTTCTATATGTGTGTATGATTTTTAGCTCAATTAAAAGCATTGATTGATGTGAATATTTAAAGATGGATGCTTTGTATTTTGCATAAAATAACACAAACATATTTAAATACAGTGCTTCAAAAATTACATACCCTTGATTGGCCCAAGTGTTCTTTATATTTCTGACAGCTTCAACTACTAAAATAAACAAATGAGTGTTCTGAACATCTAGTCTTACAGCACTCACTTAGAGCATCACCTTCTTAGCCCATTGCCATGCAGCTGTGATGGGCTCCATTACAGGGCCAGAGCTGTCTAGTTCATGCTCAGGTATGTTTCAAACATCAGGGATGCTTGGCAAGAGCCAGAATTATGTTTTTATGTAGAAACGAGTAGCTATCTACAAGGGTCTCCCAATCTTGGGCCAAACCCACAAATCTAGAGGACCCCAGCAGAAGAATGAAGAGGGGTTGGGGTAGATAGGAACATGTGTCGGGGAATAGACCATCCTGCAGGGTCTCCTTTCTCTCCCATTGTGGGCCACACCCCTGGGATAGACTCCTACAGTCTAATGCCATAAGAATTCCATAGCATATAGGTTGGGGGGGATCCAACCAATCACATAATTTTGTTTAAACTAGATAGTTTCTCTACCCTGAAGGAGCTGATAGTATCCAATCATATCTCTTAATATTTTCAATTTTTATTTATTTATGTATTTATACTTTTATTGGTACATTATAGTCTGATAGTTTCACATCATAATGTAGCAAAAAGTGATAGTGCCATATGCACACAGCAGTTGGTGAGAAGATGTTTAATAATTGTGCCCATGGCAAGACCTGGATTGAGATTGGGGTTTTCCCGGGGGGCTGAGCAGGGACCATTCTAACCTGCAGTCGGAGAGCACGTTGCCCTTGCGGTGGACATGAAGATTGTGGAGCAGGAACATGGGGCTATGTGATGCAGGAGTTATGGGAAATTTGAGACATGTGAGAACTAAGCTGATTTGGGATTGTAGATCACAGTAGAGGCAGATGATGCTGAAAGCCACGGCCAAACTGTGGGCAGACATTAGATGGGGCTGGTGAATGGTAGAATTCCAACTGATTGACCAGAAGGTAAGGACAGAAGGACTAGCGATGGAGGTCAGAGAGAGGCAACCAGTTAGAAGAGATCAATGCAGGCTAACAAGCAGGTGGCTTGTGAGAGCTATCAGCCCTGCAGCCTCTAATTACTTTCAAAGATAAGGAGCTGCTGGTATGGGTTCAGCCATCATGAGACTCAAGTTGAAGAATAGAAAACTGTAGCCACTGAGATCTTGGGTCACAAGAAGCACAACGTGCGCTGGTACTTTAGGCCACGACTGTGAGCAGGGCCGCAGTGTGATGGAGAATTTCTGAGTTTGGGCTCATTTTGTCCTCTCAGCCCAGACATCACTCAGTGTCTGGCACACAGTAGACACACCACAAATATTCCACTGAACTGGCCTGGATTCTGAGATGAAGGCAGGTTCCAAAATGAGGTGATTTTTATATGGCAATATAAAATCTTTTAACCAAATTGCCCTGGCACTTAATGAAAAGAAAAAAAAAAACCACAGGAGAAACAGTCAAGGAGGAAGTTGATCATTCGTTTTAGTGATACCTGTTTTGTCCTAGTATTTACGTCTGTTTACCGTCCTCCTTGTGGGATTGCAGTAAGTGAGAAGAGGGCCAGACTGGTATAAAACATGGAAAGTTCTCAGAGCATATGGTCAGTGTTAGCCCAATTGGAGACATTGTCCTTGTGGAGCATTTAGAAAGAGAGAGCTGAGAAGGGAAGGGTGGCATGATGAAGACTCTGTGGAACCCCCAGGTTTACCTGTGCCAAGGGCTCTGTAGGGTGCCAGCACTTGGCTGCTACCATGGTCTCCCAGAATCTCTGGCCTCTGACTGCAATTCCATCCCCTGGAGGCTCTTTTGCATTTATGATGACAGCTACCAGTAAAAATGATAGGAACGAGTATCCCTGCAACCTCGATAAAAGTCTGTTGTGCTGGTGTTCTGCATCACACAAAAAGGTTGTAAAGCACCGTCTTTTAAAAACACCCTACTTCTCTGACTGGGGTCAGTGGGGTATAATGAAGACCACCAGGCCACTTTATGGCGACCACCACTCAGAGCCCAGAGGCCTGGAGCAGTCCGAGTGTCATTCCTCCCTCTGTTCTCCTGACCTTACTCCCTGTTTTGACACTAGATGGGGCATTGTTGCTATGCCAGTAACTCTAAAAAGTCTAAATACACAAACCCCAGAAAGAGGAAACCATTTGCCTAGAACACAGTATTGTTCTATAGAATCAGAGAAGGCTGCAGCAGGAAACAGCCATGGGAAATAGCTAATTCGAACCCTCGTTCTCTGTTCTTACCTGAGAAAACTGTGACCAGCCCACGTTCAAGCAGTAAGTCTGCAGCAGGCCTGAAGTGGAAGCCAAGTCCCATGTCTCCTGAGCCCAGGATAGTCCCCGCACCCGGCCTCAGGGCCACACACCCAGGGAAGAGGTGCAGGTGACCAGAGAGCCACCTTCTTTAATGTGAGAAGATTAAATCTCCAAAGCATATCCCCCTAAATAGATTCCTCCTACAACTTGGGTCTCCATGTAGATGACTTGAAGAGAAGTAAACAATGAACACAATCTGGACGTTTTCTTTCTTACATGTCTCTTATGCACACATATGCATATTTTAAAAATACCAACGTGAATGTATTAACTTTGTTTTATTATATGTGAATAAACAAAATAGAAGTTTCCGGCAAATTTCAGTTTCCCTTAGGTCTTTAGCTCTAGACTAGCTGGCTTCTATGCACTGCAGAGCAGGTCAAAGTCTTGTCCTCTTCTTGCTCCCTGCAGCTGTCTGCCAGGATTCTACCCCAGTTAGAATCCCGGGAGCTTCCAGCCACTGACACCCCTGATTTCACTGAAAACCCCATTAAAGACCAGGAATTCCCAGCTGTCCTTTGTCTCTCCAGGTCCACCCAAGGTACCTTGTCCCTGCCCCACCCTCCATGGCACAAGAGGGACATAATACAATATGAAATCTGCAGCCAGCCTTTGTCTCCACTCCCCACAATAGTGTGATTAAATGGCTAAAACAAAAGGGTGGGGGTCTCCTCCCTTCTGCTGGCAGGTCCCAGCGCAGACAGAACAGAGTCCTTGCAGACCCCGTCATTGACAGCCCTTTGCAGACTTTCTGAGCAGATGCTCTTTCTGAAGGAGATTAATGTAGCTCGTGTTTGAAGCCGACTGAGAAGAGAGGAGGCCTCAGCATGCTGTTCCTGATTGCAGCCACCACTCTCCTCACTCACCCGCCTAGTGTGCGTGCAGAAGCTCCTCTCCTCTCGCTCTGCAGAATCCCCACTCTCTCTGTGTCCATCAAGGCACTTGAAGCCTTCTCCTTCTTACTGCGTGCACTTTCCTAAGCTTCCAGAGTCTTTAGGAGCAGAACAGGCCAGTCAGAAAGAAAGCATCTGGATTGAGATTTTTGTTCTGTGTTCCACATTGCAAGCATAAACCTTCTGGAAGTAAAACATTTTTAAAAGCCTGATTTGAAGCAGGGTGTATGAGGCGATTTGTTTTCTCTCTCCTCTGCCTGGTCTTATCCCATTCATCCTTGAAGTCTCTGCTTAGCATTTCCTCTGCTGAGCTTCCAAGCCCCCATGTCCATGTCCCCTTCCAGGGAGCTCGTTCTTTATTCTGTGCTCCCAAAGCATTTTATCCATACCACTAGAATATAGCACTGATCTCCAGTATATTGCAACCAGTTATGTATGTATGTATGTATGTGTATGTATATATGTCTGTCCTGCTAGCCCAGCTGTGGACAACAGGGACAGTGGATGGTGCTTGATTGTTCTTGCAGCATTTGCACAGAACATAGCAGATTATGTGCAATGGGAGTTCTATACATATTTATGGGGTGACATCAAATTATGTCAGCACCAGCTCTTTTAATATAAGGGTGCTGAGCTTTCAGAAGGTTCATCAAGTAAAAGTGTAATTTAAAAATCATAGTCTTCTGAAATATCCTGAAGACTTAAATATTTTATTTTCTTATTTTAATATGAAAGTGTTACGTAAAACTAGGCATATATTTCCATGTATATGGAGATACTGGCCATTCATTTGCTCCGCGCATTTAAGTAAGACAGTTTTGTCACAGATGAACTTTGCTGTATGCAAAAGAGGTATACTGGAAAAGTTGTGTACAAATCTAATATCTATAAATCATACTATATATTAAAGTAAACTGAGGAAGCTGCTTAAAAAACACTTTTCTAAGCAAAGAATGCTTTTTTTTAAAAAAAAGAATAATTTCTGAAGTTATCATAGAATTTGTCTTTTACAGAGTAGGATTTTTCCCTAGAATGATAAAGTCGCTCCTGTATTCCCCAGGCATTAATTTCATGCCTGCCCATAGTATATGTAAAACACTGGACTTATTCCTAAGAATATTTTTAATTTATACAACAGATAGCCTTGGCTTACTAAAGTTAATAACTCCTCTCACTGTCACAAAATTGGTAGATATTATGTATTTCTGCTTCATTTAATAAAAAATCACTTGCGTGGGCATTTAATGATTTTAACACAAATCTTACTTGAAGGATCAGTATGCTATACTCTTGATTTGTGAGAACCGAGGGCGGATGTGAATGCCTGTGCAGAGCAGGATATGGAAAAGGACACCAGGCATAAATCTCAGCAAAATACTTATTGTCCAAAGAACCAAAAATGTGCCTGGAACCCAAGATTTACATGAGTTTTATTGAAATGTTTATGTTTTTTCTCCTAGATTGACCAAAAGAGAATATAGAAGAGAGGTGTGGAGTGGTGTGTGGGTTTGGGGATATTGTCATCAGGGTTGACAGGGAGTGAGTTGGTCTGTGAGTGTCCCCTTATTTCAGAACACAGGATCACTGCTACCTCTTCTCCTGCCTCCCAGTGGGGCACAGCAGAGGTCTTTTAATAATGCATTCACTGAGTTGAAAATGATATTCTTGGCTCTGGAACCATGTATTTAACACATCCGCAGTATATGTCACGTGGGAAGTCCAGTGCTGTTAGACTGAGGTTCTGCTGAGCATCAGTAAAACACTCCAGTGTTGACCTTTATCAGTAAACAATACTAGAAATGTTGACTACCTTTAAAATTCAAATGCAGCTTTTAAAATGTGTTCTCATTTTCATGGACAGCTGAGACCTGCCTGTACTAACACCCAGCTAATCTGAGGTCTGGGAAAAGCTTGAGAATCGGTCAGACTCGGCACATCTATGCTTGTTTTAGGCTCTGTGTGCTCTGGGGCCTTGTTCTGTTTCATTCTCCCCCCACCCCATATAGGCGTTTTAATTTCCCAGGAGATCTTTCTCATTTCTGAGCATTTGTACCATAAGCATTACATTTGGATCAACATATATGCCTCTACCCAATTTTAATTAAGTAGTAAAGCTGATCTTTATTTATTAGAAATTATTTTAAACATAGATATCCCCCTCCTGCCTCTATCTTATAAAATATTTTCTCACCCCTAAGAATATCAAAGGAGAAAACCTCCACCTTGTTGTGAGAGCTTGGCCAACTTTTATTAATTGTTTGGTATCGCAACATGTACAGCTGAGTAGCTGACTGGAGATTGCATTTACCCAAAGGTGACCTGTAACCAGCAGAACCGCAGCTCTGCACTGGTGCAGGAAGGTTCTGAGATCGAGCCTCTAAGTGGAAGAGCTGCATCTGTTCTGTTCAACTGGATTAAAAATTTGAATCTGCTCAAAAACAGGATGCTCACTTCTAGCCCAAAGCATGTAGTAGTCTTCCCAGGTTAGCAAATTTGTCAGGAGGTAGTCCTGTTTCCTTCCTCTTTATCCCTTTTCTCTTTGTTTTATTTCTCTTGTCTGTCATCTTTCCTGTTTGGACAATGGAAGTAACCATAATAAATCTAATAATCCAAACTAAGGTACTGATTAGAAAAAGATACAACCCTTGTAAGAAATGACATATGTGCTTAGTGTAATGTAATTCTCAAATCAGCTAACTGGAGTATTGCTTAATAGGGAACCCTTTTGTGATTGTAACTATAAGTGGAAAATTGAAAATAATACAAAAACAAATGCATCATAGAATTTAGTGAGTATCTGGATGTAATATGGAATCATTCCAGTTTCTTAAGCCTACATTTATACATCCGGTAGCGTGTAATGGCTACTGATCTTCAGAATGCTGATCTGATTATATCAGAATTAGCAGAAACCAATAGCACAATTCTTTAGTCTGTCTTTCATGACTGACATTTTTTAAGTCTACTGGTTAGTTATGTTGTAAATGTCTTTGATTTCAGTTTGTCTAATGTTCCCTCATTATTAAATTGAGTTATACAGTTTTGGCAAGAATATCACAGGGTATGTAATCTTCTCAGTGTATCATATCAGCAGGCACATCATGTCATTGTGGCCTTATTACCACTTTCAACATGTTTGATAACATTAATTGAAACAATATTTTCTCCTTATTCAAATTATATCACTAATCAGAATATAGCATTCTCCTATCATTCTGATGATGGAGGTTCATATTTAATATTTAATGAAAATATGGATTTATAAATGTAATAGGCATTTGTACCTGTATAAAAATGATACTCCAGTGATTTTTATTGTAATTAATGCTATTAGCAGTATTGCAGTTGTAGGCATACATATAAAGTTACTCTGATTTTTGCTCTTTTGATAGATAAAAATGCAGTTTTTGGGAAAGTGATGTGAGAGGATATATGTGAATATGGTAGCAGCTAGTTAAGTGCTTGGCAAATTTTAAGTAAAGTAGAATTCTGATTTTAATTATTTTTATGTAAAGAAAAATTCAATTTCAGGACAGTAAAATGTAAAAAAATCATGAGTTAGTTAAATATTCTAATATACACTGACAGCAAATGTTTAAGTTTTCAAACATAAAAATGCATTTATAATCACAATGAATACAGGGATTTTTATCATGTCTTGCTTTTGAAGTTAGCCACCTATTTCCACTTCTTTAACTGACCTACTAATATATACTTAGGTTTCCCACTAATTCATATTGTCTTTCATTTAGTTGTTTTGTACCTATAATTGTTAGAATTGATCATTTAAACATAAATGATAGGAATGTCCCAGACTCATCAGGCTTCAAGGATAAGGTTTCATAGATCTAAACAAGGGATAACAATAAGGTTTAAATTGTATTTCTCAGGTTGAACACATGTGCCTTTTCATCTATACTTTTAATTTGATATTTTGATGTAAGGGGCTTATTGTATATCATCAACATTCTGGGAACCAAAGTGTTTCTTCAAAACAAAACAAAACAGCCTCTAAAAATATCTTACCTGTTGCTGTATGTTTTTTATTTTTTTATTTATTTTTTTGTTGTTGAATATTTTTATCATCAGATGATAATGATTTTGTAATGTTTTAAAAAGATAATTATTTAACCCAAGAATAAAGGATAATAAATATTTGATTTTCCATCATAATTTTATAATTTCCTTTGTTTCACAACTTCCTGCTCTTTTTTATCAAGAAACATAAAAATGTTTATTCTTATTGACCCTTATTGTTTTTTATGAGTCCCATTTCTGACTCTGTAGTATACTCGTGGACAGGTCTGTAAACATATTGAAAGTGATACAACGTGGCCTAAAATTTTCACAAGAAAAATCAGCCTCGTTTATTCATGAAACACCTGTGTTTTGCTAGGTAGATGCTGAATACACAATAGTGAATGAACAAAAGAAACAGAATGCCTGCCTGTATGAAACAGTAGTCTAGTAGAAGAAATAAACGTTGAGGAAAAAGTAAATGGGGAAAATATCTATTTACAAGTGTACAAAAAATATAAAGAACAAGTTACTATAAGAGAGCATAGTCATCAGAAACATAAGAAATGTAAGAGAAGATTCAACAAGTCAAACCAATGATCTCTTGGCCAGTGCTCTGTCTGCAAGAGTGGAAGCCAGAAATGCTACAACATCACATTCATAGACCCTTAAGATTGGGGACTTGAAACACCAGCTTGCAAACTTTCTACCCAATATTAACTATAGAAGGTCAAACAGCTTGTTCTTCAAAAACTTCAAGATGCCTTCTCTCCTTTCCTTTCTTCTTTTAATTGATTTACTGAACAGTTATTTATTGACTGTGTACTACAGTGGCTGGCAAATTTTGATGCACATCAAAACCTCCTTTAAAGCTGTTTTTTAAAAAAAAGTGCTTGGGCTTCACATGAGCTCCACTAAAGCAAAATCTCCTGGGGGTGGAGACCAGGCATA
>PVJS01050032.1:0-14462 GCA_004027185.1 Glis glis | reverse complement strand
TGCAAAAAAAAAAAAAATTGTATGTTCTGGTTTTATACAGGTTGGGTTGCCCTTAGAAGTCAGTCTTTTTGTTCTCTAGGTCCATCCACTTTCCTGAAAATGGCGTAATTCTGTTCTTCTTTATTGCTGAGTAGAATTCCCTTCTGTGTATATCCCATAATTTTGTAATCCATTCATCTGTTGATGGACACCTGGGTTGGTTCCATAATTTGTCTATTATGAATTGTGCTGCAATAAACTTGGATATGCATGTCTTACTATAGTATTATGATTTCAATCCCTTTGGAAAGATACCCAGGAATGGTATAGCTGTATCATAGGGTGAATCCATTCCCAGTTTTCTGAGAACTCTCCACACTGATCTACACAGCAGCTGAACTAATTTGCAGTCCCATCAACAGTACAGAAGAGTTCCTATTTCCCCACATCCTCACCAGCATTTATTGTTGTTTGACTTCTTGATGATTGCCATTCTAATTGGGGATAGTTGGAATCTCAGTGTAGTTTTGATTTGCATCTCCCTGATTGCTAATGACTAGCCAGTCACAGAAGGTGAAGGGTCATATATTTTCTCTCACATGTGGAAGCTAGGGAGTAATTGGGATACAAGAGGGACTTTAGATAATAGAGGAAAACCCCCCCTGGAATGAGGGAGGTGGTCTAGGGGAGGATGTGGGGGGGGGGATTAATGAAGGGGAGTGGAGAGGGAACCAGGGAAAAGCTTATCAAGTGCTGTGTGTATGTATGTCACTATCACTATGAACTACATTATGATGTGAGTCAACAATGCACCAATAAAAGTATTAAGAAAAGTCAGTACTTTTCAGTTTCCTTAATTCTTAGAGTATCTTCATTTCTTGATTTTGAAACAAGTATTAAAATAATTGAGTATATTTTCAACTCAATAAGATTGCATCATAAAACATATTTTAATGACCTTTATTATTATTTTAAAGGAATAATGCAAATATAAGTTTCTTTTACCAGTTTCTACGAGAATCTAGGAAAATCTCACAACTAATGCCAAAGATTAACTCATTAATCCAACAAAGACAAGATATTACATATTAAAAGAATTTGACTTGAGATAAGTAAAATATGAATTAACTTAGAATTTGTTTTGAAATATATAAAAATAATGCGATAATTAAAGTGCATAACAGGGTAATATAAACTTTTACTTGTCACTTAAAACAGCTTCTATATTTAATGTAAAGTTTTAATATCTGGAAAAATAACACCTGATGAAATTTTTAATTTGCTTTTCCTTTTATTAGTCTTGTGTCTCATGATTCACAGCTAGGCTGGAGTTGAAAAGTATAGCACACTGTTAATTAAAGTTATATTGAACACAGAGATTAGAAATAAAAGCAGATGTTTTGTGAAAACCATTGGCCTTTGCTTTCAATTTTACACTTCCTTTAGAGGTAAAAAAAAACACCACACTATTGTTAAAGTAAGTCTGTACTCACAAAAATCACTGATCTATTAGCTGGTACATTTAAAGAAAAATAAAACTCATTTCACCAAACAGCAGCTCAAACTACTCCAGGTTAACAAAGGTTAACAAATCCAGTAAGAAATACAAATAGGGCTATCTAAAGTAGTTTTCCTTTAAAAATTTTCTGTGAGCCTTTAGATAACCAGTACCTTATATTGCATATCTATAATCTTCTTTTCTTTTTCCCATCTCGGTATACATATAGACTTCCTCCAAAAGGTCTCGAATCTTATGAGATTTGCATTCGTATTTTATTTTGCTTCAAAGCACCAGCACCCTTTAGTAATGCTGTAGTTGATTTTAGCTTAGTAACTTTCACTCTTAGTGATTAATTGTCTGGGAGGATATCCAGAAGTCAACTGACTACTCTAACACACTAAACATGTCTTATTACTCATATCTTATGTAAGTATTACTTATATAAATAAAATAGACTCTCGGGACATAAAACCTTAAGAACAATATACTGGGGTGATAAAGATTACTTCTAAGCTAACAAGAAAATAAGTTTAGCAATGTAAAAGGTAAAGGACAAAGATATATAATATATTTTTATTGGTCCTTCTATAAAAGACAAATAGATACATATATATTTTATCATCATATATATCAAATTCTGTATATATATATATATTTACATTATATATAAATATAAATATATCAGACAAAATATACATATTTTGTGTGTGTGTGTGTGTGTGTGTGTGTGTGTGTGTGTGTGTGTGTGTGTAGTGCTGGGGATTGAACCCAGGGGCATTCCTAGCTACACCTCCAGACCCTTTTGATTTTGTTGTTGTTGCTTTTGTTTGTTTTGAAACAGAGTCTCACTAAATTTCCTAAGGCTGGCCTGGAACCTGCAATCCTCCTGTCTCAGCCTCCCAAGTCCTGGGATTACAGATGTGCTCCACTATGCCTGGCAGGACAAAGATAATAAAAACCAGCAGATTTAAGATTACAGTTAGACTGAATTTACTCCTACACAGATTGAAACAAGTTGTTCTAAATTTATTAGCATGACTGTATCTATTAGCTATTGCATAACAACCTCAATGGTTAGTTGTTTAAAACACTTCTATTTGTATAGCACATGATTATAGCTCCTCAGTAATTTGTAATGAAGAATTGAAGCCATCTTTGCAATCAGTCCATTACAATGATGTTTTCTGAATATTTTTTGATACATAAGTCTTCTAGAATTTACAATACTATGATTTACGTTAAATTGTTGTATTCCACCTTACTGTGACAATTTTGGTGTGTTATTTTTTAAAGATGATCAATGAAATACCCATCAAACTTTTACTTCTACAATGCTAGGATTTCTGGATGATTTAAGATAAATAGGCATATGATGGGACTATACTTTTTAAAAAATATCAGAAATACATGATTTGAAAGAATAATTCAATAAGTATTTTTCAGACATCTACTATATAACTTGTCTTATAATCCATAGGGTACAAATGAAGTAAAAAAATGTTCTGCCCAGAAGGGAATTATATTACTTTGAAAGCTCAAGATTATGTATATATGAAATCATTAGCCAACTAAGAAAAGAAATATTCCTTCCAAATATATATTTTATAAAAATGTATTCTCCTATAATAGTTCTGAAGTTTATAATACAATTTGGGAATATTGTAATGCTCAATCAAGTGTTAATATAGAAAGAAAATACAAAATATGGAAGGAAATAAAGTTGGGAGGGAAATATTAGAGAAAGTCTTTTTAGGGAAAATTACTCTGAAGACATGGGACTTGAATTGGGTCTTGAAGGGTCTTGGAAATTGTGCCAATTATTAAATTAGTATCTCTCTATTCCAAGTCCACTCTTCTGCATTCTGCTTTGAGGTGTTCACAGTCAGGATTCTGCAAATCCATCCATTTTACTTTTCATTTGGCTCCCTGCTGGGCTCTGCCACTGGGGACACTATGGGGAGACTAAAAGTATTAGACCAGCCTGTCCTCTACTTTGGTTCTTGTGTCATCCCAGTAACTTGTTCTGTGGTAGCCATTCTCTCAGAGCAGCAGCTCAATCCAGTGTGCATTTTTTATCAGCACTTGCAAAATCAGATTCATGGTCCCTTACTCAGAGATGCCAACATCAATTGGCTGATGTTTCCTCTACAAAGGTCTAGGTCCCTGCCCTGAGCTCAGACATGTACCACACTCAGTTCCTCCATTCCAAAATTCTGTTCTTCAGGTCCATGGTGTGTATGGTGTGCCTCTTCCAGTTGGTACCTCAGGCCCCTTTTAATCCTCTTCATTACCTAGTTCATTTTATTTCTGTATAATTATTCTTTATATCAAATAAATGATCAGCTAACTCGTGGTGTCTGTTGTTGATGTACATAGGCAAGCAATGAACATTCCTGGTAGAGACCACCAGGCCTATCATTCTAGGCAATACTTCAGAAACCATTTTTTCCCTGTGAGACATCAGCCTAAGAATGGGTCATCCTTGGTTCTGTAGGTCAGTACTGTTTACCCTGACCCTCTCCTGTCAAAGAGAAGATGGGATGGGCCAAGTATAAAGGAGGAGAACCTGGGGAAACAAGGACAGGAGTGTTCCTGAAGAGATTAAAGACAATGATTTTAAAACTGGGATCATTTAAACAGAAGGCATATATTAGGAAATGATGGAAAATATACATGATTATTAAAGGTAGGTGATCTCAGAACGTTAGAAAGAATTGTTGCCTTGAGAAACCCAGCCATGGTGTTATAGTAACGAAATTATGGGAATTTCAGTGTCTATGTATACTTATTTAATAATGATCACAAGTCACCGTTCTTATTTTAAAGGACACACTGGATAAAATTGGTGATTTTATAGTGTTTGCTGAAATTTATATTGCTTTTCATATTATCTTACTTTTATTTATCAAAAAATACCCAATTTTTGCAAGGCAAACTAATTCAATACCTAATTTTAAGCTTTTGGTGTAATATGGGTGGTAGATTGATGACCACAAGACACCCAGGCAACTGCTAGAGGATAAGAACACCTGGGTTGACTACTATTGCCAGACTTTTCAAGACTCACTTGTAAGAAATGTAGCACAGCTGCAGAATGCTGGAGACTGGTGTCTATTTTTCAAAAACCGGCAAGCAAAATGATACAAATGAGATAGTTCTACTTAAAGAAAAGTGAAGCTATGCAGAGCTGTAGAAACACCCAGGCGTAGTACAGTGACTGTCACATAAAAAGAATAGCTAACATCTACCAAACATTTACTAGGTCCCAGGCAGCACGCTAAGTATATTGCATAGTCTAATTCAGTCCTCATAACCCTGTGGGAGAGGTAGAATCATTGTCCCCACATTACAGAAGAAGAAAAAGGTTCTTTGATTTTTAGTAATATCTGTACTCAAAACCACTCTGGCTTCAGAACTCACCATTAACAAGTATCCCTTACCAAGGAAAAGCTTAATTAATATGTGCCTGTACATAACACAATCTACGTAGAGAGAGAAATTCCACTCTCTGCCTACCTAACAACACATATTTGTGTATTATCTGCCATCGACACTAAGCATATCATCAGTACAATTTCTCTCAGAAATAAAAAAATCCACTTATAATGAAGTGGATTTTTCAAAATCAGTTAAAGTGCTGAAAGTTGGTGAGCACAGGCTATTAGAAGTAGCAACATACAACAAAAGCTATGTGCATAGTAAGTCTCTATCACTCTTAACCTCACTATGATGTATAATTACAATACACCAATAAAAAAAAGTATCAGTACATTGCTTTCACCAATTTCTATAGGTTTATACTTGCCTAGATTTTTATTTCACCTATGTGAAAATAACTATTGAAAAAGGAATATAACAATTGTAGAAGTTTTCCTAAATAGTTTTTGGTTTATATTATCCTCTTGATTCTCATGAAATGAATGAAAGATTTTCCCTTAGGTTATTTTTTCTGTTATTAAGTGAAAAATAAAAAGGCAGCCATTCTGTTCTGTGTGCTGTATTCCTTATTGCAGTTCATAGCACAATCAATACTGATTTACATTAATGCACTACTTATAGCCTCTACCAAATGAACCTCCAAAAGTTTCCACTGAATAAATTGGAAAAATGGTAATAAATGTTCAGCAAATCTCAAATCATAATTGGATAGCTGTGCCCCCAACAGGTAAAAAAATTGTATGAGGTGCTGAGTGCAATCTTATTTATTGATTTCCTTCATTCTAGAGTTGGTGAAGGGCAAAAAGAGGAACGGTTAAATCAAAATGTTGAAATGCCGTGATTTATTAATAAAAAGAATATGTCACATCTCTCTGCACACCTACAGAATTGCTCATTTGTCCTAAATGTATTTTTCGACAGAGTTTTTATTTGAGAAACCAATATGACGACCAAGCCACTTCAATAGTGTTTTTCTTCTCCAAATCTTTTCAGTGAATAAAAAAAAACATGTTTCATTTACTTTATGTATTATGACTTAGGGTAAATTATCTACGATATGATCAGATAATTGGAAGTGTCCCATGATTCCCTCTAATATTTATCTTCATAAGATTTAACTGCTCAGGTGGAGTAATGCAGTCAGGCAACAAAAGGCATTCAGATTCCAGTTGATGGGTGCAGTCCTGGATATCCAAAAAGGCAATCACACAAGTATTTTTCCACAGGGTCATAAACTATGATGTGTAAAGTTTGCTTTTTCTGCACTTTTGAGTTGGTGACAGAAATGTATTTACATATTTTTCTTAGTAACTTGTTTCATATAACCTTGGGTTTAGTATTTAGAATTGCAGGTCCTCTGTATATTTAGAATACATCCAACCATTAGTGAAAATCAAAGCTGGGATGGCTCTGGACAATAGAATAACATCATGCTTCGATCTAGGATTCATTCAAGTTTCAGTCTAAGGCCTTTGGCTAATATGTGCAACTGACCTATATGCTTATTCTATAAAAAGATTGTTTTATATGAAAAAACCCTCCATATGAATATTTATTCTTTGCAGAGTTTACCTGCACAGTGACACTACAATAATGTTTTAAATGAATTAAAATATAACTGTGTTTTTGAAAGTGATATGTCAGCTTTTGCAGTAACAGTCAATCCTTAGGCTTCATCTATTTGATGTGTGGTAGAATTGGGCAGTCACAATAATGTCTTAGTTCAAGCCGGGTGTGGTGGCTCACGCTTGTAATCCCAGTACTTTGGGAGGCGGAGACCGGAGGATCTGGGTTCGAGGCCAGCCTCAGCTCTCTCTCTCTCTTTCTACTTAGTGAGGCCCTCTGGTTTCAAAATAAAGTATAAAAAAAATAGGGCCAGGGGTGTAGCGCGGAGGTAGAATGCCCCTGAGTTCAATCCCCAGTACTGCAAAAAAAAATTGCTTAGTTCATGATAATACACACAGTCTTAGTTCTTTTGAGCTGCCATAACAAAATGTCATAGACTGGGTAGCTTATAAGTGAGGGAAATTTATTTCCCACGGACCTGGAGGCTGTGCAATCCAAGATCAAGTCACTGGCAGAGTCTGTGTCTGGTGAAGGCTCACTTCCTGGCTCACAGATCGTGCTGTCCTTTACCTTCACATGGTGGGAGGAGCCTGGCAGCTCCCCGTGGGCTCTTGTATGAAGACACTAATTCCACTCATGAGAATTCCACCCTCATAACTTAATCATCTCCCAAACACCCCACTTCCTAATACCATCATATTGGGGAATATAAATTTGGAGGGATATTTAAACAATAGTATTTAAATAATATTTAAACTATAGTATATATATATAGTCAGTAAATATAAATATACATTATCTATCTACAGTCCAAGATTGAAGCTGTCTACATTAGAGAGAAATTTACCTACTTCCACTGATACACCCACTTCTAAAACACCCCATTAGATAGACTCTCTCTTGTCACTTATAATCAACCTGGTTATCATATGACCAAGCAGTATTCTCTATGTCCTATGTATCTCACATGGATTGCTGAACAAACCACCGTGAATTTGATGCCTTAAAAGTAAATTTTGGAGAGATATTTGAGATTTTACCCAAGCAGAAAATGTTCTTGGACTTCCCATTAGAAGGAAATGGGAAGTATTACTATATAAAAAAATTAGCATATGCAGAAGTTAGGGAGTAATCAAGATACAAGAGGGACTTGGGGAGGGTAGGAGAGAGGGAGGGAGAATTAATGGAGGAAACATTTCCACTGACATAATACACATATGTGAGAATACCAATGTCAATCTCAATATCATGCATGGGGAAGGGCGAGCGGGGAGGGAGCCAGGGGAAAGATCTCCAAGTGCTGTGTGCATGTATGTCATTATCACTATGAACTACATTATGCTGTGAGACTATAATGTACCAATAAAAGTAAATAAAATGGCGCTGGGCGTGGTGGCGCACGCTTGTAATCCCAGTACTTTGGGAGGCGGAGACTGGAGGATCCAGGTTCGCGGCCAGCCTCAGCTCTCTCTCTCTTTTTCTCTCTCTCTCTCTACTTAGTGAGGCCCTCCACAACTTCGTGAGACCTGGTTTCAAAATAAAGTATAAAAAATAGGGCCGGGGTTATGGTTCGGAGGTAGAATGCCCCTGGGTTCAATCCCCGGTACCGCAAAAAAAAAAAAGTAAATAATTAGCAAGGTAGAAATGTGTAAAATGCTTGAATGGTTTAATATTTAGAAAATATTGCTATTTTATTCCTTTTAAATATGTGGAGCAAATATCAATATAGCTTGAGAGACTTTAAAGTATGCATGTAAAAAAAACAGAAAAAGCAGAGAAAGAATACTCCTAAAATACTATAAAAGGTAAGGTGAAGGAGGCTGACACTGAGAGACCTGTTTATAGAAAACAAAAGTGAAAATAAACTCTAAGGTAACATATGAAATGAAATTCCAGGGGCTGGCTTCTGTGTTGTTGAATTTGATGATTCTTGTTTTATGACAGAAATTCATGCAGAAGCAAAACAATTTGGAAGAGGGTGAAAAACTAAATGACTGATGAGGACCCTCCCTCTGCCTTCCATGGGCAGCAGATCTTAGGAAAGACCAAATCCCACACTGTAATTTGTTATTCATCTAATAGCAAAACAAGAGATTGGACTATTATTTTATCAATTTAAATTTGGATATTTGTCGTAAACCAGGTCTCTCTAAAAAATCAACTATATAGGAAAGAAGGGACATATGAGAATTTTCAACAGTGTAAGCAAATTGGGCATGTTTTTTTCATCAAGGTTTGCTATTCTAGAAAGAGATTATGCAGTAGCAAAAAAAAAAAAAAAAGAAAGGAAGAAATACATGGTCTTCATGGAAACAGGCTTCCTCACTCTGTTTCTTTTGAATTATTGTGGCTTCAGCCCAGAAGATAATGATCTGGAGGTTAGTGGCCGCCTGGTGGGTAGCAGCTAGTCTTTGCAGCAGAGCATCCCCACCTGCAGGGTCCATTAAGCAAGAGGCTGATGCCCTTAGAATCAGCTCTCCTCACTTCTACATGTGTTTACTTGTGTGACCCACTTAAATAAAATACAGCTAGGAAACTCGATTCTTATTAGAGAGTTAAGTTATGAAGTGTTTGTATGCTTCTTATAAATAACACAGGATTGTGTTATAGACATCAAGTTCCATAGAGTTTGGTAAAACTATTCAACGTGTAAATGCAGGCTTGCCTAACCTTTTATCATAGATACATGTTGTATAGAACAACTCTCCAGCAAAGTGCTCATTTTCATTACCTGTAACCATTCTGGCCAGAGAATGACTCATTTCCTTATTTGTCACTCATGGTCTCTTCAGTTACCTCCAACCAATGTAATTTCTAACTTCATGAATTAAAAATATAACAGCTCTTTTAAAAGCTGTTCTTATCTTATTAGACCCATGATCAAACCTGATAATGGCTGAAATCAACCCAGTTACTATTTACTAAGTAACTATGATGTAAAAGACATATGCTAGGGATTGCCCAGATAAACAAGGACAAGAGAAATAGAAACTTGGTCCTAAAGTCATTGGCAAATTTTTAGGGCGCATCGGTTAGCAGTTGCTATATAATAAATCATGTCAAAATCCAGTGGCTTAACACAATACGCATGCATTACTGTTTGATTCTTTTGTTCAGCTGGACAGTATTTCTGGTCTCTATTGGGCTTACCCTCATGCCCTTTGTCAGATGTGGGTCAGACAGGCAGTTTAGAGATGTGGCTTATTCTTTCACATTTTGGGGGACAGTAGCTAGCTGTAGTCTAGGTTGGCCTTCGATTAATATCTAGACTTTCCTCCACAGAGTTCCATGTCCTCCAGCAGGCTATCTTAGGAAAGGATGCATGAGAGAGAATTTAAGTATGCAATGCATCTTGGGCCTAGACTCTTCTAACTAACATTGACATTTTTTCCACATTCTTTTGGTGAAAGCAAGTCATAAGTTCAAGGATGAACTTATGAATTTAGCAAGGCTAAATTCAAGGATGGAGAAATAGGCTCCTCCAATTCATGGGAGGAGCTGTAATGTCACACTGCAAAGGGCAGTGATACAAGGAGGATATTCATCAAGTCATCCATGCTCTACCACCAGGAGAAAAAGACAAGTAAAGAGATTGTACACGGTAAAGATAAATAGCACAAACTACATACATTAGACCCTTGGCACTTAAGATTCATTTTTATTTAGTTTTTGATGATTTGAATGCCCTTAAAACATCTGACAATTTGACATTTCACTGGGACATATTTATTTAGTGTGTGTGTTTTATTAATTTCTGATTTTTAAATCGACTTTTCACTAGTACATTGTAATTATACATCATGGTGAAATTCATAGTGATACATTCATACATGCACACAACATCACTTGCTTGTTATATTTTCCTCCCCACACCTCCCTCCCACTACATGATTGTGAGATTCACAGTGACACGTTCATATCATATATGCACGTAACATTATTGAGTCTGTTTTGAAACGTACTTACATATTTGACAATCCCTTTATTATTTTCTCACTGAAATGCAAGCTCCATGAAGGATGTTGTCAGTATCATTTTCACTATATCTTAAGTGTTTCCAAAGTACCTAGCACAAAATAAGTGTTCAGTAAACCCTTATTAAATGAATTGTTTACAAAAGGTCTGTAGACATCATTCACACTTTTATTTATAACTTCTATTACAAACTTTCCTCCTTTGTGAAATGGGGATAACTTAAGTGCTATGTCATAGGGTAGTTGTAAGGATTAAATGAGTTAAAGCATTTAAAACAGAAGGCAATTTAAAATTGAAAATATGACTTATATGTATGCATAATGCACAAAATTACTTTTATAAAAATTTTATGTGGAAGTTTACTAACTATTGTCTTAGAATTTGGGGATTTGAAAAATTCTCAGAGCACACCCTCCAGTACCTATTCTACAAGCCACTATGGAGGGTTCAAATCAGACACATATTAGCAGGGATGAGAAGAAACTTCATAGCACAGATAGCATTTGAGATGCATCTTTGGAGAAGTAGACTTTCATGAATGCGATACAGTTTTTAGGCAAAGGGAACATTATGAATAACATCAGAAGGCATGACAGAATTGGCAACAGAAGATTGGTATATAGTCTAACTTGGGAACATATTGAGAGAATAATGGGAGTGAACATGGGCAGGTACCTAAAGGATCCACCATAAATGGGCCTTTGTACTGGCCTCTGCAATTCAGTAAACTATGAATAACCATTTGCAGTCTTTTCACCAACAATAATTTGAAATCCTCGATAAAAAAATCCATTGGGCAGTAGCATCTAGATTGATAACAACTGAAAAATAGCAGAAGGTTGGGAAAACATTCTTGGAGTTGAATTGTTCATGTTTGTGAGGTCTTGAGAGGAGAAATATAGTGACTGCAAAGGGAAAGACGTGAGAAATATTTGGTATTTGCAAAAAATGGAGGGGAAAGCAAAAAAGAAGTTGGATGGCTGCAATCTGCAATGTCCAATTAGAAAGCGTGGGGACATTAAGTGGAATTGAGAAGTTAGAAGAAAAGAAGCTTTTGAGACTGGAAGAGTGGATGAAAATCAATAGGTTAGGATATGAAGGTATAAATAAAAGGGGCAGCAGAACCCCTAACTGGACATCTCTGAGGGACAACAGGGAATATGAGTTAAGAGTTCAGTCAGCAGAGTATCGTCGCAGAAGGAAAAGATTAATCCCTGGATGTGGAGGTTGTCTCTGAGGAAGAAAAAGACAGATTATTTCAAGGACAGCTCCAAGAGAGTGTACTCCTTTAGAGTACAGAAAAGGGAAAACATGTTCTTTGTTTTGTAAAAGTTCCTTTTTCATATTGCTTAGTTTAATAAACACTTGTGGTTGATTTGTAATATACTGTGTGGAAGATCTTAGCTTACCTTGTGCAGATTTAGACATATTTGTAAAATTTTGGACATTAGGTCCACAAGTATTGGCCATTCATTATGACAAAAAATAATGTGACTAGATTTTAGAAAATTACATCATGTTTTTAGATTGTGGTCTATTTTTATGAGATAAATAGCACCTACTCGGGATTATAGTAAAGGTACCAGTGTAATAGGAAGTATATTTAGGAATGATTAATGATGTGCTATTGATGGAAAGCACTGGTTGGAAACACAGGTTGATTATTATTTAATGATTTTTCCAACATTGCTGAATAATTGACACTGATGAGAAGGTGACCCAGAATTGATTTTATGTTGCTTGGATTGGGTTGTTGGAATGTCAATAGCAATAGCATCTTATTAAATGCACCATATAAAGAAGTAAATATTTCCAGTAAATCTTTCGCCAAAGAGTTATTAGTGGTTAAATATGTTATATCCTTATAAAAATGGTAGGGATTATTGTTCTCAGTTTACCCAGAAGAAAACAGAAGCACATTTTTTTTCCTCTTAAGATATTTTTAGTTAATGACACAATCAGAAATAGAACCCAATATAACCTCCTTTTGCAGGAAAAGTATAATTATGCTTCATAACATTTGTCATGTAAAATTGCGTTGATATACATGTAATTTAAAATTCTATGTTTTATTAGTGAATTTATCTTTAAAATTAATTGGTATTGTTTTTAAAGGATCTGCATTTTTAACATGAAATGGTATAATTGGCAAAGAAATATGGAATTGATTTTATTTCATTAGTATTTTTACTTAATAGGCAAATACAGTACACCAAATTGTCTTAGTAGTAATAAAAATATTAAGCAGCTCATATATAAGTGGAAAAGCAGGGATCATAATTTGTTCTACTGAAAACAATGAAGGAAACTTCAGGTTATTTTACTGAACCTACTGTCCTCCTCTCCCCCATCCCTTTGTTTTTAAGGTAATTTACATTTCATGCTCAATATTTCCAACAGCTAGTGTTTCTGTACTGTTTAGAACAGTGTTTTGCAAATTGTAGGTTATAACCCATGAATCAACTTTGTAATGCATGATCATCATATCTGAATGAGATAATAGGATCAGATAAGATGAAATAATAAAAATACTAGGGTGCATCTCTCTTAATATTATTAAGTATTATTTTATCAAACATCTGTTATATATATATTTTAGAAATATATGTATATGTTGCTGGGTCATAATGTAACATATATTTTTGAACAAGAAAGTGTCATAGCTACTGATTTATGCAGAGATTCATCCCATGTATTATTACTCAATCACAAATTAGTTTTAATTATTTAATCAAATATTTATTAAATGCCTGCTATGTCTGTGAATATTAACCACCAAAAATACAATTTACCTCCTGCTGTAGATGAGCTCATATTCAGGGTAGATTATGTCCACACACAAAAAAAAAATAAGAACTGACAAAATGAATATGTCCTGGGATACTGTTCAATTTTAACATTTATTTGCCTTTATATCTTGAAACACTACTATAAATTATCTCAGAATTGCTTCTGAATGTTATGTAGTAAAAGTAATGTTTTTAAATAGTAAAGCGGCATTCATTCAAGGCCCTGCACTAGCATGCCCATTATGCATCAACAGGCTAATTGCCACCTGAAGAAAATAGAAAGCCATCTACAGAAGGTTCATCAATGCCTGTATCTTATATTCACCACTGACTAGGGTTTATTTCAATGTGAGGTGAATGTTTTGCAGCAATCACTAAGTACCAGGCAGCATCTTAGCTGTTCAGGGTACAAGGATGAATATAGGATGTGTTCTCTGGGGATTTCAGTCTCATAGAGGAGACGGAAATGTCTTAAATGTTTTTCTGTGTGTTTCTCTTTGTCTTATAAAGAATACAGGAAAGATTCCTACCAGCAAAGGGGAAATTAGCTAATGTATAGAATCCCTTTATCACATTTGTGTAGCTGACTGAGGAAAAGACTGATTTTAAGAAGATGGAAAACAGGGAACCCAGGAAAGGAGGAATGGAAAACTCGAGGAAGAGCTGTTGAGTCTCTCTTGACCCTCAAAGAATTCATTAAGCTTCCGAAAGAAAGGACATACATGGAAACTATTTGGATAAGACATGCTTGAGTATAACTATGAAAAAATAAGAAGTTACACTTACATCACTCCACATTCTTATTTGCAAGTTCTTTTAAACCACTAGCAATTTTGTTATCTTCAGTAGAGAGATGGGATGGGGCATTAGAAATGTTCATAAATGCCATTCTCCTTAGACCCTGTCATTCTACAGACGCTATTAGATTGCCTCTAGTTACAGCCTAAATCACTATCACCATGACCTTCTAGACAAGCCTGCATTTCCTTCACTGCCTGCTAGACTGATTTTGCATTCAAAACAGCTCAAGTATCCTACCATATTTCCTCTGTCATGCACAATCTTTCCTTTAATAGTAGCCTCCTGCTTTCTTGCTGAGGAACCACTGAGATGCTCTTACACATAAAAAGCAGATGCCCCAATTTTTCCTCTCAAAACCAATTGGACATTTAGCAAAGTAGACTTAACTTTCTTTTTTTTTTTTTTTTTTTTGC
>PVJS01050031.1:0-14417 GCA_004027185.1 Glis glis | reverse complement strand
GAGAGAGAGAGAGAGAGAGAGAGAGAGAGAGACAGGGAGAGAGAGAGAGAGAGAGAGAGCTGAGGCTGGCCACGAACTCCCGTCTCCACCTCCCAAAGTACTGGATTACAAGCGTGCGCCACCACACCCAGCTAATTCTACCTTTTTAAAAACTTTTTTTTTGGAGGTACTGGGGATTGAACCCAGGGGCATTCTACCTCCGAGATGCACCTCCAGCCCTATTTTTTATCTTTATTTTGAAACAGGGTCTCACTAAGTTGCAGAGGGCCTCACTAAGTGTCTGAAGCTAGCCGCGAACCCGGATCCTCCTGTCTCAGTCTCCCAAGTACTGGGATTACAAGTGTGTGCCACCATGCTTGGCTTTTAAAAACTTTTTAAATGTAGCTTCTAAAAACTTTTTAGTGTGTCTCACTTAATATTTCTAGTATATAATGCTGCCTTAGATTTTCACGTTTAGATAGTATCTTGAATCAGGAGTAAGGAATATCAGATTTTATTCCTATCTTATTCAAATATCATGGGCCTACGATTTGTAGAGAATCAAAAAAAGCAGAACTTTCACAAGTATGGTTAACAAAATGGAGAGTATAAAATTAATGTGCATGCTGGACGTGGTGGCACATGCCCGTAATCCCAGTATGTAGGAGGCTGAGACAGGAGGATTACAGGTTCAAGGCCAGTCTCAGCAATGTAGTGAGACCCTCAGCAACTTAGCAAAACTGTATTTCAAAATAAGAAATAAAATAAAGGGCTGGGGGTGTAGGTCAAAGGTAGAATGCCCCTGGGTTCAATCAAGGAAGAGAAGGAGGAGGACTAAATTAATGTGCACAAAAGTAGCATATATGCTCATCTTCATTTCTCTCCATCTTCATCACCATTATCCTAGTCCAAACCACCTCCCTCTCTTGCCTGGACTATTATAATAGCCTTTTAACAGATGTAGTAGATCCTCTTCAACACCCACCCATGACTCTTTGTCTTTACCTTTTCAGTCCTTGCTGGCCAGGCTTTCTTTTGCTGGGACCTACTTCCCCTAACCAAAAGTTCTCTCTGGCCACAGGAACCACTCTGTTCATGTATGCAGCAGAGAAAGTACCAAGAAGTTAACACTCCCTGAGAGCATCCCTCAAGCAATGACTTACAGTAGTTGACAGGAACCGATCTATGAATATCCCACCTCGTCACATCTCAGGCAGGGCAACCCAGCAGTGAGTGCTATGCACCATTTCCCAGAGTTCTTCAGTGGGGTTAAGATTTAAACTTTATTTATTTATTCATTTATTTTATTGTGGTACTGGGGATTGATTGAATCCAAGGGTATTCTCCAAGCTACACCCCCAGCCCTTTTTTATTTTTTATTTTTTATTTTTGAAACAGGGTCTCGCTAGGTTTCAAAGAGTCTTGCTAAGTTGCTGAGGTTGGTCTTGAACCTGCAATCCTGCTGGCTCAGCTTCCCAAGTACTGGGATTACAGGTGTGTGCCACAATGCCCAGCTCAAAAACATTTGAAACTGTAATACCCCAGGTTAGCGAGAAATCACAGAGATCAAGGGAGACCAAGAGTAAAGATCAAATTGAAGCCGTTTATTTCTTTTAAGCTGGTGGCCAGCGGTCCAGCGTGGATCTCAAAGGAGACTCCAACAACTGGGCACTGGAGTCAAGGTGAGCAGGGTTCTTAAAGGCATACAGCATTTGTGACTTAAATACTGATTTTAAAATAGCACATACAGCTTGTGTCATGGTTACATAAAGGGTTACATACATCATGAATCTATAACCATGCATCATGAATCTATAACCAATCAGCTATTTCTAACTAAATTCTAAGTGGGAGGGGGTTTACTTATCAGCAGAAGCTATAGTAACAGAAGCCAAACATTACGCAGTTAATATCTCTGGGTGAAAAGTTCAGTAAAGTTTAAAACTTCTCATTTTGACAGAACAAACTGTTGCTTTACAAATTTTTCTCTTCCTTGGGTGGAGTTCATCTTTTTAGCTACTTTTAGCAGAGAAGAGGGTTCCTGTAAAATGGAGTTACTTCTGCTTTTATACTTTGTCTTTACAAAACTATCACTGTGACCATATCACTTCTTGCTTAAGACTTTTCAGTGATTCCCACTGCTTAGTTTCAAGCTTTTGTTTGTGTTTTGTTTTGTTGGTACTAGGGAGTGAAGCCAGGGTCGTTCTACCTCTGAACTATACCCCCCGCCCTTTTTATTTTTATTTTGAAGCAGGGTTTTGCTAGGTTGCTAAGAGTCTCACTAAATTGCTGAGGCTGGCCTCCAACCTGTGATCTTCCTATCTCAGCCTCCCAAGTACTGGGATTACAGGTATGCACCACCATGCCCGGCTTGACCATGGTTTTCTATGGTCAGATACAAACACTACTACTCTGCCTGCTGGTCCCTCAGCCTCTTCTTTCTCCCCATCTGGTCACCTCACCGTGGCTTTGCATCCTCCCTATTCCACCTAAACCCCCAGCAACATTACTTCTACTGTTCTTTAGCACTTTCAACTCAGCTGGCCTCCTCTCCTGTAATATTACCTTGGAAACCGACAGCCCTGAATATTTTGACAATCTGCTTCTGCTTTCACACTCAGGCTGGAAGCAAATGTAACAGACTGAACTGTTCAGCATTTAGAATTTACATGGAAAGGTATTTCCCCTCTTAGCAGGAGGGTAGACCCACAAATAAGTGGTCTCTAATCTCAAACGGACCCTTAAAATTGCTCAATAATTTCATTACTTTCATAGGAAATTCTAAACATCGCTCTCCAATATTCTGTGTCTGTTCACTCTCAGCAGATTACCTTTGGCCTGAATTTGCAGAGAAACAAATCTATCCAGAATCTTAACTCTTTCCCTCCTGTACAAGGCCTATCTTCTCCACCTGTGCTCCAAAGCCCAACCCTGTCTCTCCTGAGACTAAACAAGAATCTAAGTCCTTTCATAATCAAGATCTAGGTCAACTTCCCAGCCTTACCCTCTGCCTCTCCTTCAGGTACATCCTGGCTACAGTTCTAGGGATACTGTTCAGACATGAAGATGATCTGAGGCTTAATGTGTTAGATCATATCCAACAAGACCACCTGCTGGAAGCAGATTCCCAGGACAGAGTCACCTGAACAAAGCAGAACTTATGTTTCCAAGAATGCTATCATAACATAGACTTTGTGTAGAAGTCCATTTTCTATTAGTATAACAAAAGACCTGAGGCTAGGCAACTTATTAAAGAGAAGAAGTTTGTTTAGATCACAGTTCTGGGAGGCTGAAAGTCCAAGCAGCATAGCACAGGGTCTAATGAGGGCCCCCTGGCTACATCAACTCATGGCAGATGTCATCACGGTGGGAGCATGCGCCAAAGGGAAAGGTCACAAGGTAAGACGGCAAGCCAGAGCATGGAGAGGGGCCAGGCATGATCTTCTATAACAACCCTCTCATGAAAACTAATCAGGGTCCCAATAGAACGGCATCAATTCCTTCTATGGGCAGCACCTGCAATGACCTCCCACTAAGCTCTGCTTCTTCAAAGCTCCACCATCTCTCATATCACCATACTGGGAATCGGGCTTCCAACACATGAACCCTCAGGAGACACACTCAAGCCATATCTAACCACTGCATCCTGCTAAGGAGGAGAACTTGAACAATAAACCAGGGGGTGAAGTTGAAAAGTCATGAGCCAAAGATTCCAATAAACAGGAAGGCCCAATTAAGAGAGTCAGAACAAGGCCGGGCGTGGTGGCGTACGCTTGTAATCCCAGTACTTTGGGAGGCGGAGACCGGAGGATCCGGGTTCGCAGACAGCCTCAGCTCTCTCTCTCTCCCTCTCTCTCTCTCTCTCTCTCTCTCTCTCTACCTAGTGAGGCCCTCCGCAACTTCGTGAGACCCAGTTTCAAAATAAAGTATAAAAAAATAGGGCCGGGTGTGTAGCACAGAGGTAGAACGCACCTGGGTTCAATCCCTGGTACCGCAAAAAAAAAAAAAAGAGAGAGTCAGAACAGGCAGGAGGTAGAAAGAAGCCAATATGGAGAGGAAAGTCATATGACAGGATACACATGCAGGGAAATGCTCTCCCTCTTGACCATCCCTCAGCTGGCTCCTTGTGTCATTCCAATCCCACCACAAGTCACCTGTGGAGAGAGCTTTCTGGACCACCTCATCTAAAGCAGCCACTGAGCCACTTGTCACTTGTCATGTTTTAATCCTCTGCATAGCACTGCAGGGCTAGCTGATGTTTCTCTTCCTCATGTATTTATTTAGTGGTTTATTATCCATCTCTCCCCTCTAGACTGTAAACTCCATGAGAGCACAGCTCCTCTTGTTTACTCTGTATCCCCAGTGACAAGAATAGTGCTTCAATTACAGTAAACATTGGATGAATAAATTAAACCTCAGAAACACTCTACTTAAAGATCTCCATGGAATTTTGACTTCAGCCAGGCTGGAAACCACTGGGCGAATATCAAGGTCTCTTCCCTATGCTACTTCATCAATTAAAAAAAAAAAAGAATTTGGGCCAGGCGTGGTGGCGCACACTTGTAATCCCAGTACTTGGGAGGCTGAGACCAGAGGATCTGGGTTCGTGGCCAGCCTCAGCTACTTAGTGAGGCCCTCCACAACTTAGGGGGACCCTGTTTCAAAATAAAGAATAAAAAAATAGGGCTGGGGGTGTAGCTCAGAGGTAGAATACCCCTGGGTTCAATCCACAGTACCGCAAAAATAAAAAAGAATTGGGCCAGGTTCTGTCTCCTCTCCCCCTATATTTCCTAATTCTGCAATTAGCAAAAATCGTAAATAATAAGTATATTGAGGATAGTGCTTCATTTTCCCCCTAAACAGGCATTAGGACTAGTACCACTATTAGATAGTCTTAAAATGAATTCTTGCATAACTCTCCTTAACACTCCCATAATTCTTCCAACAATCTCATAGACAAGCATGGTGGTATATACACCTGTAATCCCAGTACTTGGGAGGCTGAGACAGGAAGATCCGGGTTTGCGGCCAGCCTCAGCTACTTAGTGAGGCCCTCCGCAACTTAGTGAGACCCTGTCTCAAAATAAAAAATAAATAAAAATAGGGCTGGGGGTGTAGCTTGGAGGTAGAATGCCCCTGGGTTCAATCCCCAGTACCACAAAAATTAAAAAAAAAGAAAAGAACTCAATAAAATGGAAACTGTTGTATGTTGTTCTGCTAGAACCACAGTATGAAATACACAGACATGCAGAAGCAGATGGCGTTGATGCAGAGTCTTTGGGCATGCTGTGTCTAAGGCCCAGGACATGCTCTCCCCAACATTCCTAAGCTATTCAGTTCAGATATCATCCTCTTTAATAACTGTAAACATTAAGGGCAATGACTTTGAATTATTTATTTTGCTTTCCCCAATCTCAAACACTGTCTGGCATGGCATAGATACTCAATAAATGTTTCTTAGCCAGGCATGGTGGCACACACCTGTAATCCTAGTTCTTGGGAGACTGAGACAGGAGGATCACAGGTTTGAGGACAGCCTCAGTAAGTAGTGAGCCTCGCATCAACCTAGCAAAGACCACGTTTCAAAATAAAAATAAAATAGGGCTGGGGCTGTAGCTCAGAGGTAGGATGCCCCTGGGTTCAATCCCCAGTACCACAAAAATAAATAAATGTTTCTTGAATTGAACTGCTCAGGTATTTGCTCCAGCCAACTGGGTTTGCTAGTATTCTCTGCTATAACTTGCATAATATTAGTATTAGCTATGATCTATTTAATACTTAACATGTGTCAGGTGCTATGCCAAGCCCTTACCTATAATATCCCATTTAATTCCCACAAGAATACTTCAAAGGCCAAGCGTGGTGGTGCACACTTGTAATCCCAGTACTTTGGGAGGCGAAGACCAGATGATCCGGGTTCGCGGCCAGCCTCAGCTCTCTCTCTCTCTCTGTGTCTCTCTCCCTGTCTCTCTCTCTCTCTCTCTCTCTCTCTCTCTCTCTCCCTAGTGAGGCCCTCCGCAACTTCGTGAGACCCGGTTTCAAAAAAAGCATAAAAAATAGGGCCGGGGGTGTAGCGCGGAGGTAGAACGCCCCTGGGTTCAACACCCGGTACCGCAAAAAAAAAAAAAGAATACTTCAAAGGCATGTGTTATTGTTATTGTTGCTGTCGATGATGTTTTACACTAACAAATGAGGAAGCTGAGACTCAGAGGTTATATATATATATATATATATATATATATATATATGTATATTAAGTAGCAAGGTTTTGCTTTCTATCTTATACTGCCTTGTGCAATCAATACAATGCCTACAAGTGGTGGATCCATACTTTTAGTGTATATTATTTCTACCTCAACTTCTTTGTTAACTGATAATGGAATCTAGGACAAATTCTTAAGTATCGCTAAAGGTCTTAATTCGTCTATAGGATGGGAGTTTGATGAAAACCTATTGTAATTCACTTAACCTCTCTGTATCTCAGTTTGCTAATCTTTAGAATTAGTAGATTTGGACCAAATAATACCTCAAATTGCTTCTGGATCTTTGTATTAACCCAAAGGGTATGAAAACCTGATAAGAAATCTCTTTTAAAATGCAGTAGCAAGTTGGAAAACTCATTCTTAACCCACAAAGATCAGTTCTTAGGTTGAAGGTCATGCCCAGGAATGAAAGAAGAACTAAAACTTAAGCCTCTCTCTAATAAGGGCACAGACTAGCTGTGGAGGCTTTAAAATTCTGAGTCTAACACAGACCAGGTAACGGTTTTGATTCCCAGGCTTTTCACCACTGAATCTATGCGGGAGTTTTGATGTATTTTCTCTGCTGGTGATGAAGAGATGAAGGAAGAGAAAAAGCAGGCAGGAAAGAAATCAGGACATTGAGGGCAGCACAATGGGAGATCCAAAAAAATATCAGAGATGAATTAGGGAGAGGAAAATAGGAAATGTAGGACTGAGTCAGTAATGGTTCATAAACGCGTGATCTGTATTGTAGTATTTCTTATAATGAGATCATCTCCTAGGATGTGGTGGCCAATACTGTCTTTTCCACCCTTCTCAACAATTGTTCAAATGCAGATCATTCTGCTGTCAGTCTTCATCTTTTCCAAACTAAATAATATAAATCTTTGGCCTCTCCCTATACAAATGTGTGTGTGTGTGTGTGTGTGTGTGTGTGTGTGACTGAGGCTTGAACCCAGGGGCATTCTACCTCCGAGCTACACCCCCAGCCCATTTTACTTTTTTGTTCTAAAACATGGTCTCGGTCTCGCTAGGTTGTAGAGAATCTCGCTACTTGCCAAGGCTGGTCTGAAACCTGTAATCCTCCTGTCTCAGCCTCCCAAATACTGGGATTACAGGCATGCACCACACCAGACTGAATGGATTCCATCTTAATGTGAAAGTCAGTGTTTACATTTTTTGTTTTCTAACCATTTTCTTCTCTCCAGCAAGATTAGGTAGCTCATTTCCAGGTTCTGTTTTTGTCCATGCCTGATAATTTACCAGCTCCCTATGCACCCAACACCATCCGTCCATATGCTAATGCAAACCCTAGAACTGAGGCAGAGTGGTGCCTGGTGGGATGACCAGATACGAGAAAGTAAATTTTAATCAGTGTTCTAACACCTGAAATTAGCTTATTAACCTTAAATAAAATGATTTTTCTTATAAAATATTTTTAAATCCCCTTTTAAAATGTAGAAATTATTTGAAGAAGTAATTGCCTTTCTGCTTCCACCTTGATACATTCAACAGAAAAAGGAACTAGGAAGAGCAGAGAGACTCACTGAATATTCACTGAATATTCAAATAGCGGGTTTAAGGTTGAGGAATAGCATCGGCAGGAAGAAAGGCAGATGATACGAAGGCAAACTGTCCCTAAAGAGGTTGCTGATGAAGAATCCTGTGGGCATGCCCGAGACCCTCTGATATGAAGACATAGCTCTGAGGTAAGATGCCCGGGACCCGCACTTCCCCCCCCCCCAGGCACCGTGGTGGTCTCCCACTCCTGGGAGGTCACCTTATTGATGCCGAATTTAGTGTGGACACCCAATCAGCATAGCGCACTACAGCCCAAAACTCCTGGACTCAAGTGATCCTCCCACCTCAGCCCCCCAAGTAGCTGGGACTACAGGGGCATATCACCATGCCCGGCTAGTGCTATCATCTGAATAGACCCTTCAAGCTTACTCCAGATCAGCTCCTGAGGTTCCTGTGGCCCTCCCTCCCCCACAAAAACAGCTCAGTGAACCCAAGCAGAGGTGGTGGCTTCCTGAAATACTTGTCCAAAAGTTATTGTTACATCAAAGCCTCAAAATAACTCTAAATCTAAGAGCTCTGCCTGAAGAGATGGACATCAGGCCTTTTCAGAAATTCCTGGAGACATTCCAAAATTCAGTACAGGTGCTTTGGTGTTTGTCTCAAACAGCAATTATTTTAACCAGGCAGTTGTACACACCTGTAATCCGAGGATTGGAAGACCGAGACAGGAGGATCACAGGTTCCAGACCAACCTCAGCAACTTAGCGAGACCCTCAGCAATTTAGCAAGACCCTGTTTCAAAATAAAAAAAGGTGGGGGGTATAACTCAGTGGTAGAATGCCCCCAGATTCAATCTCCAGTACCACAAAAATAAATAAATGGCAATTATTTTATTTCTTTTCTCTTTATCTTAGAATGTTTTCGCTTAGTGCAAAAAAATACATCATTAGTAATTTCCATTGCTTTACTCAATTTATCAAAAACCAATTTGTTGATATGACTCTGTTATAATAGCTATTTCCAAAACATTCTCGGTTTATATTTTTGATACTGTAGGAACCATTATCCAAGAAATTGGATATTTTAGATACTTTGATATTTAGATACTCTGATTCATGGAGCATTATCAAAAAAAACACTCCATATGAATTTCCAATTTTCAAAGAGTTAATATAAAACAGGGGTAGGTTCCCTCCCCGCACAATGGAGGCATGGTGGAAGATGTTGATGGATAAAATAAATTTAACCCTTTAAGCCTCACTTTCTCCTTTGTTTAGATTTGCCTCAGAGGCTTGTGGGGAAAAAAGAAGAAAGGATTTTTTTTTTTTTTTGTGGTACCGGGGATTGAACCCAGGGGCGTTGTACCTCCGCACTACACCCCCGGCCCTATTTTTTATACTTTATTTTGAAACTGGGTCTCACGAAGTTGCGGAGGGCCTCACTAAGTAGAGAGAGAGAGAGACAGGGAGAGAGAGAGAGAGAGAGCTGAGGCTGGTCGCAAACCTGGTTCCTCCAGTCTCCGCCTCCCAAAGTACTGGGATTACAAGTGTGCGCCTCCACGCCCAGCAAGAAAGGATTTTTATAGAGAGCTTCTGGCATAATACAGATACTAGATAAACATGAATTTCCTGACTTCTCTTCCTGTCCTCTCCTCAGTAAGAAAGAACTACTTCTATACCTGACAACATAGTTTCCTCTTTTGTTCATGATTCTGAAGGGACTTCACAATCTTGTGGTGCCCTAGAGCCCCCACATGAAGATCAGTTCTTACTGTTATATGTTAATTATTAAAATGCTAGATAATAGTATTTACTACATATAGTTAGCTTTTAAGGGAAATCTAATTATAGCATCCCCTGATTACTAATTTGCAACCATTGCTGTTATTTTTGTTATTCGAGTTTATTTCATTAGCAACATTTGTCCGGACCAAGTCTTAGTCAAGTAAAACTGATTCTAAATTTCCATATTCAAGAAGTTTGTGCCCATCAGGAAGGGTCAGACTTCTGGTTAAAATCCAAATAGAAGATTTTATAGCTGCCTAATTGATTACTTAACAATTGTCAGTTGGGCAGTCATGGTGGTTCATGCCTATACTTGGGTGGGAGGTTGACAGAGGAGGATCACAGGTTCAAGATCAACCTCAGCATCTTAGCGAGGCAGCAATATAGCCAGACCCTGTTTCAAAAATAAAAAATAAAGCTTAGCCAGGTGTGGTAGCACACTCCCGTAATCCCAGTATTTGGGAGGCTGAGATAAGAGAATTGCAGGTTCGAGGACAGCCTCGGCAAGTAGTGAGACTCTCATTAACCTAGCAAGACCTTGTTTCAAAAATAAAAATAAAATAGGGCTGGGGGTGTAGCTCAGAGGTAGAAAGCCCCTGGGTTCAATCCCCAGTACCACGAGAAATAAAAAATAATATAATAAAATAATAAAGCTGGGTGTGGTGGTGTACACTTGTAATACCAGTACTTGGGAGGCTGAGACAGGTATCACAGGTTCGAGACCAGCTTCAGCATCTTAGCAAGGCAGCAACTTAGCAAGACCCTGTCTCAAAATAAAAAATAAAATGGGGCTGGGGTGTAGCTCAGAGGTAGAACACCCCTAGATTCAATTCCCAGTACTACGCGTGCGTGTGCACGCATGCGCATACACACACACACACACACACACACACGCGCGCGCGCGCGCACACACCAACAATTGTCAAGGCTTTATTTCTCTTACACATTGATTTCATTTCATCTGTAGTATTTCTGTTTTGTGCTCAGATTAATTGATCTTAATTCCTCATACAACATAAAAGCATAGACCTTAGAAAAAACATTTGATGTGTATTAGTGTAGAAATAATGTGTTTGCCACTGCTAAAATATTGTCATTTGGACTATTACTATGCAAAAATTACTATTTTAATGTCTACACTTATCTTTTATTGTTATTTGCATTGTTTCTCTCTCCATAGGTAATAATGGATCTGATCAATTCTACCGATTACCTGATCAATGCCTCTGCTTTAGCAAGAAACAACACTCACTTCTCAGCTCCTGCCTCAAAAATGATTATCACCTTTTCTTTATTCGTGTCATTTATAATCGGTATCATCACCAATGGCCTCTATCTATGGGTGCTGAAATTCAAGATGAAGAAGACTGTTAACACTCTCTTATTTTTTCATCTCATTCTCTCGTATTTCATTTCGACATTGGTTATGCCATTTATGGCCACCACCTATCTTCAGGATGGTCGCTGGATCTTTGGAACTGCCTTGTGCAAGGTCTTCAATGGCTCTTTGTCCCTGGTGATGTTCGCCTCGGTCTTCTTCCTCTCAGCCATCAGTCTCGACCGTTATCTTCTCACTCTTCACCCAGTGTGGTCCCAGCAGCACCGAACCCCACGCTGGGCTTCCAACATTGTCCTGGGAGTCTGGATCTCTGCCACTGCCCTCAGCTTACCCTACTTGGTTTTCAGGGAGACACATCGTGACCGCAAAGGAAGGGTGACCTGCCGAAATAACTATGCCGTGTCTATGAACTGGGAAAGCCAAGACGTGCAAACATTGAGACAATGGATTCATGCGGCCTGTTTCATCAGCCGCTTCTTGCTGGGCTTCCTTCTGCCTTTCTTCCTCATCATCTTTTGTTACAACAGAGTAGCCCGCAAGATGAAAAAGAGGAGCCTGTTTAAATCTAGCAAGCCCTTCAAAGTCATGGTGACTGCCGTTATCTCTTTCTTTGTGTGTTGGATGCCCTATCATGTGTACCAAAGCTTAATTCTCATCAAGAACCAGTCACTACTTTTAGAGTTGACTCTGATACTTACAGTGGTGACCAGTTCTTTCAATACCATCTTTTCTCCCACACTCTACCTGTTTATTGGGGAGAATTTTAAAAAGGTTTTCAAGAAGTCCATTCTTGCTCTGTTTGAGTCAACATTCAGTGACGATTTTTCTGCAGAAAGGACACAAAACCTAAATTCAGAGGCCTCAATTTAAATTCTGGATCCTTAAACAAACATGGAGACTATGAATTATACCACAAGAGCTATGCCCTTTGCTTTTGTATGCTATACTCCCTGTATTAGAGAGACAGTAGGCAACTTTAGGCTGTACTATAGCTGTTAGATCTATGCATATTAAAGGGGCACCAAGGGCCAGGCATGGTGGCACACACCTGTAATCCCAGTACTTGGGAGGCTGAGACAGGAGGATTGCAGATTTGCGACCAGTCTCAGCAACTTACTAAGACTCTCAGCAACCTAGCGAGAACCTGTTTTAAAACAAAAATAAAAAGTGTTGGGGGCGTACCTCAGAACACCCTAAGTTCAATCCCCCTTACCAAAAAAGGGGAGGTTCCAAGGAAACAAATAATAGGTCATGTTGCAAATGTAATTTTTAAACTTTATTTATTTTTTGGTACTAGAGGTTGAACCCAGGGGCATTCTACCTCCAAGCTACACCCCCAGTCCTTTCTACTGTTTATTTTGAAACAGGATCTGGCTAAGTTGCTGAGGCTGGCCTCAAATCTGCAATCCTCCTATCTCAGCCTACCAAGTACTAGGATTACAGGCGTGGGCCCCCCATGCCCAGCTTTAAATTCTTTCTTAATTGTGGTACATGAAATTTTCCATTTTTACCATTTTAGTGTATATTTCATTAGTATTAATTATATTTGCAATGTTGTACAACCATCACCACTATTTCCAAAATTTTTCATAACTCCAAAGAGAAACTCCTTACCCACTAAGTAATAACTCTCCATTTCCCCACCACCAGTCCTTATTACTCTGTCGCTTTGAATTTACCTATTCTAGATAGTCTCTATATGTGAAATCATACAATACTTGTCCCTTTGGGTCTGGCTTATTTTGCTTAGCATAATGTGTTAAAGGTTCATTCATGTTGTAACATGTATCAGAACTTTATTCCTTTTTTGTCTAAATTATATTCCATGTTTGTATAGACCACACTTTTTAACTCTCTTCATCTGTTGATGGGCACCTTTTGACTACTGTAAATAATGCTACTATGAACATTTGTGTGCAAGTGTCTGAGTCCTTATTTTTTAGTTATTTTAGGTATATACATAAGAGTAGAATTATAAGGTCAAATGGTAATTCTGATTCATTTTTTGAGAAACAATCAAACTTTTCAGTTTGCATCATGTTAACATTCCCACTAGCAATGTTCAAAAGTTTGTTTCTCCACATCTTCACCAATACTTGCTATTTTCCTTCTTTTTTTTTTTTTTTTTTTTTTTTTGGTGGTGGTATTGAGAATTGAACCCAGGGGCATTCTACTTCCAAGCTAACACACAGCCCTATTTTATCTTATTTTTTTATTTTGAAACAGGGTCTCACCAAGTTGCTGAGCCTGGCCTTAAACCTGCAATCCTCCTGTCTCAGCCTCCCAAGTGCTTGGATTACAGGCATATGCCACCATGACCGGCTATTATTTTCCTTTTTTTGTGTGTGTGGTACCGGGGATTGAACCCAGGGGCTTTCTACCTCCGCGCTACACCCCCGGCCCTATTTTTTATACTTTATTTTGAAACCGGGTCTCACGAAGTTGCAGAGGGCCTCACTAAGGAGAGAGAGAGAGAGAGAGAGAGAGAGAGACAGGGGGAGAGAGAGAGAGAGAGAGAGAGAGAGCAAGCTGAGGCTGGCCGCAAACCCGGATCCTCCGGTCTCCACCTCCCAAAGTACTGGGATTACAAGCGTGCGCCACCACGCCCGGCTTATTTTCCTTTTTAAATTGCAGTCATCTAGTAGGTGGAATTGGTGTTCATATGATTCTTAACCTTTGATTTTTGAAACTAGCAATATCAATTTCTCTCTCTCTCTCTCTCTCTCTCTCTCTGTGCGTGTGTGTGTGTGTGTGTGTGTGTGTGTTTCTGGGGATTGAACTCAGGGCCATTCTACCTTGGAGCTGTACCCATGCCCTATTTTATTTTTTATTTTGAAACAACCTCCCAAGTACTGGGATTATACAGGTATGAACCACCATGCGCAGCTAAACTGAGAATATCAATTTCTAAATGCCATGGATTTGGATTTTCTCTCACAGAGTCCTCTAGCAAACAGACAGTATAGGTATTTATACTTTAATGTTTTAAGTATAAAGACATCTTAAGTGTCTATTTTAATACTTATAGACCAAGCTATCTCCAAGATATGGGAATAAGATATCTATAATGTTTAAGAATCTGATTTTATAATATTAATTTGTCTTCCCTAGTTTTCAAGTTTTGCTTCAAGCTTTTTGTAATACATTAAAGCACATAAGTTATACAGGAGTACATAGTACTGTGGACCTATCACCTTTTTATTTAGTTTAGTTAGTATGTTAGCCAGTTTTCCATCCGTGTAACAAAATAATTGAGATAAATCAATTTATGGAAAGAAAAGTTTATTTCAACTCATTGTCACAGAGATTTCAGTCTATAATCAGTTTTCTTTGTTGCTTTTGGGCCTGTGGCAAGGCAGCACATCATGGTGGAAGCACATGGTAGAGGAAAGTGTTCATCTCATGGCAGCTAGGAGACAGAGAGAGAGAGAGAGAGCACAAGCACCAGGTTTCCAATATCCCCTTTAAGGGCACACCCCCAACAACTTAATTTCCTCCACCTAGGCCCCCACCTTTTTTTTTTTTTTTTTTGCGGTACCGGGGATTGAACCC